>CM070521.1:39082428-39308955 GCA_036346375.1 Guadua angustifolia | reverse complement strand
CTAGGCCATTGGATGAATGTGCCAATGGCATCCCCAAGTTTCACGATCTCGCTGCTTACGGCTTCAGAGATCGACAATTTTGAAACTATCAAATACCCCGTCCACATTGACCTTGGTGAAACCCGCGCTATCATGGCACTGCACCATGGTCCCCTTAGTGGATGGATACGCCATGCCCCAAGCAACCATCGAGGAACGTGCCATTGTTAATTCTCACTTGAGATTGCTTACCGCTGCCACCTTAATGTCACATACATGATAAGTCCCGCTATGTTCATCTATGTCACTTGGAGGAACGGATGCCAACTGCTCATACAGGCGGTGGGGCTGACTTATGGACATACTACGGGGCTTGTACAGATTTCTTTCTTGATTGGTGAGCCTTTCCTCGAGATTCTTATCCTTTCATAAAATTCTTCTCTCTCTCCCTCAACTCTTCTCTCAACTCTCCTCTCAACTTGTCCTCCAAATTCTTTATAAGATTTGACTAGGCTTCGGCTTTTAGTTCTCTTCTTACTGGTATATGGAAGTCGCTTAGAATCCAGCTTCCATGGAACAAAAACCCTTTGCCTCTTGTACGACTGTGGTGTTCTTGTTTCCTGGCCATGGAACAAGGCATCTTTCTCCTCGCCTAGCAAAAAGAGCCATCGCCGATTGTGTACTCAACGCTACCTCGCAAGATCCGACAAGTTATTTCACTTATGAAGTCATGGACTAATTACGAAAATTGGTAGTTCGATTTATATATTACGTGCGTAGCTAGACTTCCTCGTCCGCTGGGTTTACAAAGGAGATTGCCTATGGAGGACGTGGCGTAAGACCTCGCTCTAGCCGCCTCTAGCACGTTGATCTCGCGGATCGCCGGAAATGGCGAGATACCCTCTCGTCTCCTTCGTCCCATTGCGCCTCTTCCCACGAGCAAGAAGGCCGAAGTCCGCGTGGGGTGAGTGTTCCTTGCCTGCAAGGCCTTGTTTGCTTTACTTTGACGCATTTAATTCGCTCTATCGCCTTCATCCCAACAAAACGCCCCGTGTCCTCATCAATGAACCCATACTTAGAGTATGGAACAGATCCTTCTTTGACGAAGTCACTAAAAGCGATGCTTGAAGGTCTTCCATGCCTTTCTCGCGCTAGCAAAGGCATACCGCCGCACTAGGGAGCGGATTCTTCCGAATGTTGAACGATGAAAGAATTTCCGCCAAGAAGGCATTGCGAGCCTCAATAGTCACCAACCTCCAGAAGATAGCGTGATCGAACCCGCTCCTCGGCTACTATCCCGCACATACTCAAATGCATTATTGCCTTTTTTGGCTTTCTAGGGCCCCATCATTTGGATCGATCTACGTAATGGTATATCGGTCTGCTGGCCTTTTGTTTGGTCCTCTTGCAAATATAGTCGATTCTTTTTTTGAGGGCACATCATGTCCTCCGCAGCGATGGATTAGAGGACCTACATCTTCTTTACAAGTTAAAATAGTTTCAAAGTAACTAAAAGAGAAGAACAAATAAAATCACATTAGAGTGAATGAGTTTGTGGATACCATGGCTTGTTATTAGCCTTTAAAAGAACTAGCCTAAATGGCTTGTTATTAGCCTTTTAGCAAAAAGTTTAACTAGGAGGTTGCTTTAACTTAATAAAAATTTCGTGAGCACCTCCCCCTAAAACTAGGACATCCACACAGCAGCATACAAGGTAAGAATACATATGGATTGAACTTTGACAGCTAATGTAATAATAGAATGTAAACTCAGATCTCACATATGAACATGTGCATGATACGAATAAAGCAATTAGCATAAAGCTCATATTGATTGTTTGAATGTTCTCGAGATGTCAAGTTGCCTTAAAAGGCCCTCCTAGCCACAATGGACAAGTAATAGACTAGATTATGACAACTTTATCTCAATAATGATTTAATACTTGACAAAGTTAAGTATAATTCTACTCAATTGCTTATCTTATATGCACAAGAATAGTGAATCATTCAAAGCAAGCTATCGACGTTAAATAACATGCTCTGAAGCAATGCTAAGGAAACAAGATAGTGAAATGTTTCGAGTACCAAGAAGATAGATGACAATAGCAAGTGTAAATATTCACTAACTAGCATATAAAAGCAGTGCTTGTAATAGAGCTAATCAAATATATATATATATATATATATATATATATATATATATATATATATATATATATATATATATATGAAAGTGAAATTGATCTGCTAAGATTTGTTGTCACAATTAGTCTATTCCATCCCTAAATCATCATCGAACATTAAGCCCACGCGAAGGTCCCCAAGCCGCAGATCGACCGCCCTTTGCAAGACCGAGAATAATCACAGTAAAGTGTCCCGAACTCACTAACTAGCAAGAGCAACACCGAAAAATAGAGCAAATGGCCAAGTAGTGCCTCCAGATCGAGAAACGGCCTCTAGCTCGATGGCTAGTCCCCGTAAATACTCAATCGGTTCATCGATCCTCGATCCACAGAGAGGGCACCAGACGATTTGCTTCGTAGCGAAGGATCCGAGCCAACAAAGCCGAGGCAAAGCGTGAGAATCACGTTGAAGCCCCGAGATGCACAAGAACACAGCAGGGGGAGCACGGCGAGGGAGCACGCCGCAGGGGAGGACGACGATGGGGAGCACGCCGATGCCGGGAGGACGCCAAGGAGGACGCCGAGGGGAGGACGCCGAGGGGAGGACGCCGAGGAGGACGCCGGAGGGGGAGGACGCCGAGGCTGAAGCACGTGACGAGGGGAGGCGCCAGGAGACAAAACGCCTCCAAGGGTTAGGGTTTGGCGCAAGTAAATGAGCCTCGCCAGGGAGATATATAGAGAGAGCACATCACGACGGTTCTAAAATATAACGGTTCAGTGATGTATTATTATCACGACGGCTCTATAGTAGAACAAATGTGATGTTGAGATATCACAGACGGTTATATAATATAACTCCGTCAGTGATGTTGAGATATCACAGACGGTTATATAATAGAACCGCTCGGGATGTTGAGATATCACGGACGGTTATATAATAGAACCGCTCAGGATTAAGAGATATCATGACTTGTTAGATAACATAACCGCTCAGGACAAATAACATCACTGCATCGCTATGTTAAAGAACCGCTCTGGATATATATCGTTTCATCGACATTCACTTGTCTGCTCGGGCCAATCGACTCTTGTTCTCATGCCACTTTGTTTTATCTTTCGGGAAAGTTGTCTTTAACGAGAATATAGACTGCATCGTGTGGTTGAAGTGGAGATTCTAATCCTCAATTCAAACCCTAAAATCTGAGAGCAATCACATACAACTATTTCCATATTGCCAAAGTAGACATGATTCTCGTTCTTGTTTGCCATAGTCTACATAATTTATTTCTTGTCATCAATTATGTCCTAATGGCCATCTTTGAATCATGTATTTGGAATCATATTGATATTAAGGAATAAATACTTGCTCTTATACTTGCATCTTTTCCATCAATCCGGATGCTTCACAAGCTACTTACAAAGATCATCACAATCCTATATACATAATTCAGATGTTTCACAAGCTACTTACAAAGATCATCACAATCATATGTACAAAGCATGATGGGTCGATTATCTTTACAATAGCATTAATGTAATATTATTACATGAAAATTAGTAAGCATGATGACAATGCACCCTTCTCATAACTACGCCACCACATGCTTATTCTTTTGTATGAAAATTAGCCCTTCATGATGATCGACGCGTGTGTAGCTTGCTTCCTCATGTTGTTCTTCTGGGACCAGGATGTCATTTCCGATAGGTGGCAACTCATCAAATTGATTGTACTCTTCCTCATCTACTACATTCTCAACTCCGACAATTCTCCTTTTTCCACTGAAGAACTTCGTGGCGCTTCTTGTTGGGACGAATTGGGTTACATAGAAGACTTGAACAACTTGGTTAGCGAAAGCTGAATGGTTCATCTTGGTATCCGACACGTTCGAGGTCCATAGTAGTGATGCCATTCTTGTCAACCTTCACGGCCGGAGGTGGACCCAACGGCACCAAATAGGGAATCTTGAAAAAGTCGTGGTCGAGCTCCCATATCTCCTCTATGAACCCATAGTAGGAGCTCCTCGTCAACCCAAATGTATTATTGAATGCATCTATCACGGACACCGCTGTTCGGTTTGTGCTCTTCATATCCTCGATCTCTCGTGTAAAATGTGTACCCATTTAAGTCATATCCTTTCCATGTGACAACCGTAAAAGTTGGTCCTTTTGCCAACCATGTCACAGCAGTCATCCGACGAGCTCCCGTGATAGGTCGCTCCTTCAACCATTTGTTGAACCGAAGGTTATGCTGTCTCGTGATCCAAGACTCTGCCATGCCGGATTCTCTTGCCTTAGCCATTGCTTGTGCTTTCGGCGATATAGGCGGACACTACAGCCATGTGTTGCAAAACCGTGAAATGGGCTCGAGCATACGCAACCGAATCAGGCGTGATTGCTTTCCTTCCGATGGTCCCGATACCTTGGAGCCTCCTCATGGTGAGATCGAGGCACACCTATCGGTTCGACACAGGCCATGTAATCGGCGCAGAACTCGACGGCCTCTTCATTGTATAACCTTCGACAATGCTACCCTCCGGACGAGATCGATTCCGTCGTGAAGACTTGAGAATTCCTCATGTACCTCTCGAACGGGTACATGCTACGAGGAACACCGCCCGCATATCTTTATCTCTGTCACAAGGTGAACAATGAGATGGACCATGATATCGAAAAATGATGGAGGAAATACATCTCAAGATTACATAGAGTCATCACCACCTCGGCTTGCGAGCATCTAGTCCTTCGATCGATGACCTTCGGCGATTGTGTTAAAGAAATAACACTGCCCTAGTGATTGTCTCTCGGACCTTGACCGGCAAAATACTTCTAATTCGGCGATAGGAGCATACTGTGTCATCGGCACATGACAATTGTTCGTGCCCCTCTTAATTTACAAATCGGACACTCAGGTATCTGCACTAGTCCGTGATCACGCTTAGTGCACACCAGACTAAACGGTATAATATCACATCATACACAGCTGAATATTAAATAAAGTACTTCAAACATTTATATAAACGAGTGTACCATCCTTATGGTCATCCTTACATTAGTTATATCACGCAGGCTTACAATAATCGAATAACGTAGTTCAACAAATGAAATATAAAAGTCGTGATGTCCATCTTCTCCACATGCCTCCCGACGAAGGCTTGCCCCTAATTTCCCGGCTCCTCAACATACTCCTCTTCATAGGCTGGTGTAGTCTCCTCCTCTGGTAAGTTTGTCCGCAAGGGTGAGTACACACCGTACTCAACAAGTCATGCACAAATGCATATCTATTTACTACATGCATGGCTTATTACAAAGGAAGGCTGTACTGGTTATTTTGCTTTTGCATCAATATTTCAAACTGTTATTTATTTAAGTTAAAAGCATTGAAACTATACTATCAATATATGTCTCAAATTGTTTTCCACAATATTTTGGACACACGGTTCTTAATCATTTTTCTTTGACACACAGTCATTTCCCCATTTTTGTTTTTCAAACACTACTCCTGATTGTAATTCCCTAGAGCATTGTCCAGTCCGAGTGGACTCAAATTTATTCGAACAGCTTTAACACTCTGCAGGAGGTTGTACACTTTACCCACAAGATACGAAAGCTCACCACAAAGGCGATTTAACCGTGAATAAAGCTTTTCAGAGACTTCCATCTCAGCTAAAGAACCTCTCCGTGTTGTCTTCACTATCACTTCACTCACTTTCGAGCCGAAGTATAGGACATGACAAACACCGTTGGACTCAGTACCAAGCCAGGAAGCACAAGCATGCGCTCCCCGTCTGATTTACATTCCATGTAATCGCCACCGAGGTATCAAAAGTAAGACATCTAATCCTACTAAGCTAGGTCTTCCCATTCGAGACATGTGGTTGTACGAGACTCAGGTCAAAGGCTTGCAAAAGTAAGGTCCTTAACTCGACCAAGGCAAGACTTCCATCTCTCACTTTGGCACACAGCACTCACAACACTCAACCCATTCCCCCATTTGCCACACAGGCCCACTCCGCACGAAAGCCTCGGTCCACTTGCCCCAGTCTAAATCAATTCCATCCCAAGTTATTTACCGGTGCAATACATGCCCGTAATCATCCTTCATGTAGAACCACACAAGTCTCTACATTCCAGTATCAAAACCAACATCATTCCACCTTTATAAAAATGCATTCACTATTCTTTAGTCAATATTGTTTTTGTAATCCAAACAGAATTGTCCACGTTATAAGCATGGCTAAGCAACTATTCACGGTCTAGCCTCCCGTGTTGGCACAATATCATCAACCAACTATTATTACCAAACTAGGGTTATCAAAGGAATCATGGCATACAAATAATATTAACAAGGTGGCAATAACAATTAGGTTAACTAGCTAATTCACCGAAAATATTTAAACCATTTTAGTTGAATTAGCATGCATAGTTTGAAACAAATTACATTTCAAAATTTAGGAGCAACATGGTCAAAGCATAACTTGCCTTCAAAAAGCTGCTGATCTTGCTCCGAAGTTAAATCTTGTACTGGAAATTCCGCCTCGCAACCCTCCGGCAAATCAACGTCTACCAAATCATACATATACACACAATAAATACAATTTCCAGAGAGCAAGCTCAACTCTAAAAATTCCAGAAAATTCACCATTAAATATATCTTGATTTTACAAATTTTTAGAAATTAAAATCACTCAAATCGGAGTTATAACGCAAAAGTTATAAGTGTTTTAAGTTTTAAAATAAATCAAAAAGAATAAACCGAATTCCTCTATTTATTTTTATATGGAAAATCCCGAAATTATGACGTCAGCTTCACTATTTATGATGTCATCACCGAAGTTATTTTCTACCGAATATATTTATTTACGAAAAATGGATTTATGACGCCAAGATAGACGTCCATCAGCAACGACGCCAAGATTCACTGCGCGGATCCGACCACGGGCCCCACTAATGACGCCAAGATGCCACGTGGCATGTTCTCGATCGTGACACGCAGCGTCAACGAAGCATCAACCGAGAGCTTGAATCAATAACAACCGTCGATTGGGAATGAACGGTCACGATTGATCGACCATTGGGTTGCCGATCTCGCCGAGTCAACACGTGGCATAATCTCAAACCCTCGGATCACAATCTAGCGGTGAGAATTAAATCATTTACTATTCAAATGAGCGGGCCATGCGCCAAGATTCGATGGCGATGCGATCAAAGGTCGAGATCGCACCGACACTTTGATCTATTAATACGGTGTTGGCGCTGGCGCACCTTCAACCGACCGATCAAATCGAACGGCTGACTAAAATCCGTGTAGCGCCGACAACACCGCCAATTTGTGGACGCTCGGTTTCACAAGACACGCCAGCGACGAGCGAGCTCGGTTTTGGCGCGTGAAATCCGGTCCATCCGATTCAAAAGCAACGGCTCGGATTAACTTAAAATAAACGTTTAATATTCCTTTATTTAATATCTACAATTAAATGGGTGACGTGGCTATTATTCACAAATGCGATTGAAATCGAGCGGCCAAGGGATTGAAGATGGGGTTCCATTGTTACTATGACTACGTGGCCAACTCTGGATCGTCCGATGCTAATTCAACGGTTATCATCTAACAAGTTTTAAGCACACTTGGCGATCCGGCCTACGCGCACGTGGCACTATCCTAGCCCTTTATTGCTAGATCTCTACTTCTGGTGAAAATGGAACTCCTTTGTTTAGAAGATAACGTGGTATAATCGGCGACGCTGATCGATGGATTGAACGGTTGAAGAAGCCCGAAGTTCCGGTGATGTCGCGGCGAAGAGATGTTGCGGAGATGAAGAAGATGACAGCTTCGGCGGCGCTCGAGGCTTCTCCGACGACACGAGTTGGCTCTCCAAAAGTCGCGGCTTAGACGTGAGCGATATCTGCGACGGTCACGGCGACGGCGAAGGTCACCGAACGAGCGCAAAACACGGCGAGAGACTCAAAACTACTGGCGAAAATGTGAGTGCTACTGGCGGTCCCCGGTTGCGTGAAAGGCGCGCGCGGAGTGCGGATTTAGGTGCTTTATACCACCGTGACCGCCAAGAAGCGCGGAGACGCTGGCGGTGAGTAATGGCGACGGTTTCTACTCGAACGCATGCGGCGGCGGCGGTGTTTCCACTCCTCGGAGGCGAAGAGACGTGGTCGCAATCCAACCAACGCCGCGTGATCCAAGCACATCTAACTAATCGAGCAAGCGAACCTCCACCGTCCGATCAAGATCGCATCGATCGACGATTCGCCGGCTTTTAGGGTTTCTGTGAGTGCGCAAATAATGGGCTCGAACCCGTTCTCGTCATCCCGGTTTAGTGATTTTGCGATTAAAAATAATTCCGAATATTCATTTAATTTATTTGAGGCACTTAAAATATCGAGTAAAAATTCTGAAAAATTTCAGAAAATATTTCAAGACCTTTTGAACTCAAATAAAATATTTCCATTTATATTTTATTAAAACTTTTCATTATTAAATCAATTTCCAGAGAAGAACTAATTTCTAGAAATTCAAATAAATCCAAATAAATTCCAAAAATTCTCAAAATTCAAATTAAATTATAAAATTCAAAAATAGTCAAATTTGAGGATGTTACAACAATCATGAGACTTCATGCCGGTTAATTTCAAATCTTCCAATGAAACAAGTCTCTTCATGTTGGAGGAGTAACCTGACGGAACTTTCACACCATGCAAGCACCGCACATTCATTTTTTCGGCCTTTGTGAGAGTATAACAAGCGTGTTCCAAATACGTCACGCCTTTTATCTGTCTCTTTCGGTGCTAACTCGGGTCTTATGCCCATATCGACCAAGTCAAGCCGTGCGTTGATACCATCCTTTGTTTTACCCTTAATGTTGAGTAAGAGACCAATCACGCTGCAGACATTCTTCTCTCGTGCATGACATCGATGCAGAGGGCGAACTTCTAGGTGCTCCCAAGAAGGTAGGTCCTGAATATTGATCTCTTCTTCCACATGCTCTTTTCACGGGTACTTGATTTACGTCCCTTTCCATACATAACATCCAAATCCTTAACAATGTCATGAACATCTCTCCCGCTCAAACGCCTTTGAGCTGAACCATTTTCGCTCCTTCCGTCGAAAAGTTGCTTTATCTTGCGATATGGGTGATTCCTCCGAAGAACCTACGGTGATGCATGTACACGGTTTTGCGGGAGTGATTCACCATAAACTCTCAGTATCATCTAAGCGGTGAGTGCAGCTTTGGTTCCTTTTGTACTTTCACGGCTCGACAAAGTTAGCAATGGCAGGTAATCATTTATGGTGCGTAACAACAAGCGATGCAAAGTAAAGTTCTCTCGCTTATGCGCATCCCATCGTGTACCCAGTAACCCACAAGTGTTTTTAGATCTTCCACCAATGGAGCTAGGTACACATCAATATCGCTCCTGTGTTGTTTCGGTCCTTGGATAAGCATGCACAACAAAATGTACTTCCGCTTCATACACAACCAAGGAGGAAGGTTGTAGATACAGAGATTTACAGACCAAGTGCTATCTTAGCCTGCTCATGTTACCGAAAAGGATTCATTCCATCATACTCAATCCAAACCTTATATTTCTCGGATCCGCACCAAATTCTTGAAAGCTCACTGCCGATGTTTCTCCCTTGGATGGAATCAAGAGGGTGCCTTAGCATTCCATCATTCTTACGCTCCTCAAAGTGCCAACGCATAGCATTTTGCCTCCTTTGGGTTCGCAAAAACACGCGCTTCAAACAGAAATTACTGATGGATACCATGCCACCTTAGCAGAGGACCTTTTTCACCTCAATGCTCTCGCCATCATCATCTGAATGACTCTTACGCTTGTGCTGGGATGCGCTGCATTAACGGACATATATGCAAGTTTGTGTACTCTTTGCGGTCTGAGGATCAGATCGTTTGGACATGCATGTATTCTTTCTACTTCCATTCCCAAGGGACAAAGAACCTTCTTGGCTTTGTAGGTGGTTGTCGCAACTCGCTTCCCTCTCGAAGCATGTCCGCCAATAGACGTAAATGGCCGTGAAACTCTTGTCGGACCAACCGTTGCTTGCCTTCAATTTGAGTAGTTGAAGCACGGATGATAACCTTGTGTATTTCAACTTGCACCCTGCGAACAAAGGTTTCTCCGAGTCCTCCATTAAGCCCTGGAACTTTCCATATTCCCTGTCATCAAGGTTTCCTTCTGCATCGCGTAACATCTGATCCAAATTGTCATCGTGCAACCTGTCCTCATCGGAAGCACAATCGATATGATCATCCGACATATCATTGACTTCGTCGATTTATATTAACACTACTGTCGCTACTGTATATTATGCTCTTCGCCATGGTGGTCCAACATGTATAGCCCTTTGAAACCCCTTCAATCAAGTGTGCTTCGATCCGCTACTGAAGTTTCAAACATCTTGATTTTCGCAATCAATGCACGACATGACATGAATTGCACCCCTTATTAAACATATCCTCCTCTCGAGCTCTTTTGAAAATGGAGCGCCATTAAGGTACTCAACACTCGTACGGTTCTCAGCGTACATCCAGCTTCGATCCATCTACGCTACACATGTAACACTTAGTGTTAAATATTAAATGCACCAGGTGTAGTGCGTATGCACACATTCTTAAACTAATTATGCAATTACATACCTTAATTACATCACAAAGAAATAATTAACACAATTCAAATTAATCTTCAATATAATAATGAAATTAGAACTCATTACTAACCTTAGATCACCAAAAGACTTGAATTGGTCTATAAGCTACATCTAAACAATCTTTAAATTCTATCCTTAACAAGCTAGCTAGCTACATCATGATCGAATATTATATTATGCAAATAGAACCATTACTAGCTAACCTTATAGATCAAACAACCAACACATGGTTCTACAAGCTAGATCTAAAAAATCATCAAATTCCTTCCTTATGAAGATAGATGTTGAATATAATGCAATTAAAACACATTACTAACCAAATATCACAAACAACATATGGATCCACTACAATTAAGCTAGATCTAAACAAACAATCTTTAAATTAATTCTCTCTAACCAACCTAGATATTGAATTGGATGCGTGCAATTAGAGAACTCATTACTAACCTTAGATCACCAAAATCAAATGAATCTAATATTACCCTTCGAAATCAATGGCTTTCTTTCAAAAAATCGCCTCACTTCCACAACCGCCACTTAGGATAGAAACCGAAACCCTATAAACGAAGCGGATGGATCGAGGCTCTGTTTTAACGGAGAAGGTTTTATCACAGACGGTTTTATATTACAATGCTGCGTGATGCAAAAAGCTGAGCGATTTCTAAATATAACCGTCTGTAATGACTCATGCATATTACAGACGGTTGTTTTACCTAACCGCTCAGGAAATCACTGACGGTTTTACTTGCAAACCGTCAGCAATGAATATTGTAGCCATCACGAGCGGTTATATTTAGAAACAAATGCAGCGATATTTCTATATCACGAGCCGTAATGTAAAAATGCGTGATATCCGCACTAACGGTTTGAGTACATAACCGCCTCAGTGATGTTCCATATTACAGACGGTTTTTCCGCTTTCGTCTGTGATAAATGCGTCGATATAAGCCTCGCTGTGCTAGTGAGGACACCTTCGAAGGTCCAACGGCGGTTTATTTCATCGTGTAGGCTTTGGGGAATCCAAGATCACGATACCCTTGCAGTGCAAAAACTATTATCTGTTGTGTTGCTTGCTTCTGCAAACTCAAGCACTACTTTCAAGAACATTCAATTTCGGTGATCACCACCTTCCCGGCTTGGAGACATACTCACTGTCGGAAGCCAACGGAGAATCGCAAAATGGGCGATTCGAGCCGAGCTTTTGAAATCTCCTTGAAGGCATGAACAGCGATAAAATCTCAAGTGCTCGCCGACTTCACCGCTGAGTGGGTCGAATTGCATACCCCCATGAATACTGAAGATCTCGAGTAATGGACAATGTATTTCAATGGCTCCCTCATGCTCAGCGGTGCGGGAGCTGGAGTGGTGCTCATTTCTCCAAAGGGTGAACGCCTGAAATACGTTCTTCAGATTCATTTTCCAGCATCAAACAATACCGCCGAGTACGAGGCACTCATCCATGGGCTCCGCATCGTGATATCCCTTGGTGTTCGACGACTGACCATTCGGGGCGACTCCATGTTGGTGATCAATCAAGTTCAAAAAGACTGATCGTGCGTTGGGGACAATATGGCCGCATATTGCCAAGAAGTAAGGAAGCTTGAAGACAAGTTCAACGGGCTGGAACTCATCCACGTGCTCCGCCGTGACAACGAATCAACAGACGAGCTAGCAAGGCTAGGCTCCAGTCGGGCAGCAGTACCAGCTGGCGTGTTTGTCGAGGAGCTCCATAAACCTTCAATAAGCCAAAAGCAGGAGCAAAGCAAATCGAAGAAGCTTCACCGAAGAGGAGGTCTTAGTCATCGGCGCCGATCGCGAGTAGCCTTTTCTAAACTATCTACTAAGGGACGAGCTTCCTGAAGACCACACGGAGGAAGAGCGTATCTCACGACGGTGCAAGAATTACGTGGTAATAGGCGAAGAACTCTTCCGAAAGAGCGCCTTCAGAGTTCTAAGGCGTTGCATATCAGAGCAAGAAGGAAAAAACCTACTCAGAGAAATCCACTCAGGAATTTGCGAGCATCATGCGGCATCAAGCACTCTGGTGGGCAAAGCATATCGTCAAGGCTTCTTCTGGCCGACTGTCGTGTCTGATGCGGAGGACATCGTCCGAACCTGTGAAGGATGTTAGTTTTTCGCTCGTCAGATACACGTGCCGGCTCAAAAGCTGCAAACCATCCCAATCACCTGGCCGTTTGCGGTCTGGGGGCTTGACATGGTCAGCTCATTGAAGAAGGCTCAAGGCGGTTTCACTCATCTTTTCGTCGCGTCGATAAATTCACCAAGTGGATCGAAGCAAAACCCATGGCCACAATCACGGCGGCCAAGGCCAAAGAATTCTTCCAGGAAATTGTGGTAAGGTTTGGCGTACCAAATAGGATCATCACGGACAATGGAACTCAATTCCGAGGTGAAGAATTTCAAGACTGGTGCGACGAGCTCGGCATCAAAATTTGTTTCGCTTCTGTAGCTCATCCAAAGAGCAATGGTCAGGTGGAGAGGGCAAACGGCATGGTGTTGCAAGGATTAAAAGCAAGGATTTTCGACCGTCTCAAGCCATATGCTACTCGGATGGGTAAAAGAATTGCCTTTGGTACTCTGGGGGCTGAGAACCACCCCCAGCAGAGCTACCGGGCAGTCACCTTTTTTCCTAGTGTACGGCTCAGAGGCGGTCCTGCCCACCGAATTGACTTTCGGATCCCCTCGGGTTCGGAGTTATAAGGAGGCCGAGTCGGAGGAGAACAGAATAGAAGACATTGATCGGTTAGAGGAAGCAAGGGAGGTCGCCGCAATCCAGTCGACCAAATACCTCCAGGGCCTGCGCCGCTACCACGACCAAAATGTTCATGGTCGTGCCTTCTCCAAGGGTGATCTGGTCCTAATAAAGAATCAAAAGCACGAGCACAAGCTCTCTCCAAGCTGGGAAGGTCCCTACATCATTGACGAGGTGACACGCCCGGGGGCTTACAGACTTAAGCGAGAGGACGGTGCCATCATCAGCAACTCATGGAACATAGAACAGCTACGTCGTTTTTACTCTTAAAATATTGTACATTATAATAGTTCATGAATAATAATTTTTCTTCTTGACTTGCTACTCAATTGTTACTCAATTAAGTAGTAAGTCGGGGGGCTACACCTAATAGTGTTGCGCATGCGCAACACTTCTGGGTAGTTTGTTGTTTCTTACATTAAGAAATGCCGTCTGCAGAAATTTTCCTTTAGACATTGACTTGCTACTCAATTGGTGCCCAATTAAGCAATAAGTCGGGGGCTACACCTAATAGTGTTGCACATGTGCAACCCCGCTTGCGAATCATCTACTATTCCTTCCCTTTTTTCCTTATGATTACGACTAAGTCCGAGTAATTCTGTCCCTAATTGTGAAACCCTGATATACGAATGGTAAAATCTAGCTACCCAATGAAAAGCGTGCCCGAGGGAAAAGGCCAGACGCCAACTCGCGACGCTTGGGGGCTAGACTAATCGGTTAGGGTGCTTGCACATAAGGGAAGATGAAAATCACTTGGGAAAGTCAAAAAATCAAAAAGGGAAAAAGAAAAGGCAGGCAAGATTAAGATGATATTACACAAAATAATACTGTCCCAGATGCTTGAAGTATATATACACCAAAACACTGCATTACTAATTTTTCGCAGAGAAAAAAAGGGGAAACTACGCCCGACGCAGGCATCCTATGGCTTCGATGAGGGGATCCCAAGCCTTGATGAGCTTCGGAGCGGCCTCGATCAGGGCATCGACGGCGGCGGTGTCGCGGGCCACGGCCTCCATCTCTGCAAGCTCGGCCATGGCAAGGTCAAACAAGGCCCATTCCTCAGCAAGATCATCTTCTTCTTTGACGGGAGACGGAGGGTTTTCATCCTCAAGGTCGAAGACCATCTCCTCGTCATCAGACGGAAAAGGCTCGGGAGAAGAAGCCATGAAGACCTTGACACAAAAAAAAAAGAAAACAAGGAAAAAGCTTAGAAAAAGACGATCGCTCAAGCGGCGGTGATGTCCTTACAAGCGGGAGCAAGCAGCAGGAAGGAAAGATGAAGAATAGTGATCAAGAAAACGTACGTACGCAGGTTCCGGAGCGGCAGACGAAGGAGCGCTTGAAGAAGATGAAGAGACAGCTTAGTCGCGGTAGTGCGCTGCAGTCCGCTACGGTCGAGGCAGGATTCACCCTTATAAAGGACAGCGTCAGCCTCTGCCTCAAGCAGGAAACGCTTCACCTTCTGTGTGTATTGGGCACGGCCTAGCGCGCGATTCGATATGGGCCAGGCGGCGCGCACGATGATTGTTATATAAACAGGAACCCCATGATGGGCCGGATTCGGTTTTAGGCACAGTAAGCTCCACGATGGGCCGAAAGCCAAAAAACCGGGTCAAGGACAGGAACTGGGTACTTCCTAAATCGAGCTCAGCCTTAAGAAAAAAGAGGAGGCCCCACAAATACATCATTCAAAAGCAGGACGTAGCATGAACAATCAAGCATTCCTCCAACAAGCAAGAAGAGCAGGTGCAGTCCAGACCTCAGAATACAATGTTTACACGACACCCAAATCCAGGTTCTCAACTAAAGCAGAAGCGGTATTCCTAACCTCATCGACAAGGGCAAGCACTTGGTCATCATCAACAGTACAGGCGAAGCCCTCCTTGATCGCTTCAAGTTCTATTCGGGGATACAGGGATTTCGTTATGGCCAAGGCTTGGCAGGTGCTTGTGGTCGCTACATCCTTCAAACGCGCCACCAGCTTCTCAGGACCTTCTGCCAACCATTGGATTGTGGCGTCCGCATCATATGGGATCGCGCTAGGCCCGGCCTCGTCTGGGCTCAACATTCTCAGCAGTTTCTCAGAGCCTTCTTGAATCTTATCAACCCGCAGCTCAGAGGACTTAACCTTTTCGTCGAGGACGCGATATTGGGCTTGCGAATTGACTCGGTGCACTGCATAACTAGTCGGATCAGCCCAAGCTTGCTACCAAATACAAGAAGAAAATAAAAGCGAATTGGGAGTAAACCTTCCAGTTCTCTCTTCAGCGTTGCCACCCCAGTTTTGGCTTCCTCTTTAGACTTCTTCAATTTCTCAACCTGCTCATCAGAGGATCGGAGCTTCACCCGAAGATCTGTAGTAGTAGAAAGCAAAAGTCAGAACAAGGCAGGACGGAGTCAAGGAGTGAGAAGCTAAAGCGCAAAACAGAGCTGTCGGACAAAGGAATTACCATCAAGGGAAGTCGTCAGATTCCGTTTCTCTGCCTCGAAGTCGGAGACCTGGGCTCGCAGCTTTTCCAGCTTCTCTCGGTTCTCGACCCGAGCCCGGTTAAGCTCCTCTTGCAGGCGGACGCGAACTTGCTCAACTTCTTCTTCATACTTTTTCCTCATCTTGGTCCTCAAGATCAATTCCCGGATAAGGGCGTTCTAATCTCGAGAGCGTTGCGCCAGGCGCTGAAGATAACGACAAGAGCAAAGAAGACGCATCACGCATTGTACATGACAAAAAAGGAGATACCTAACGACACCACAGCATAAGTAACCTACGCCGCCAAGACGATAGCAGGTGAAGGCGGCGTCGCGAAACGACTCCCACTCTTCATTCTCGTCCCCTTCTTCAAAGTTCCTCCCTTGATCATGTTTATCAAAGAAGGCAATCCGTATCGGAGAAGCGGGGCGGGGAAGCAGGGGGAGTTCCTCCGGTGGTGGCGAGTGGACTCAGGACGCTCTTCCGGTGGAGGATCAGTAGCGGGATTGGAGGCAGCTTCAGAAGGCGCACCTTGACCAGTCGGCTCAGGAGGCGCATCCCGCGATCGGCTCGTGGGGTCGATGGCCGTTTGGTTGGGTTCACGCCGTCCTCGGTGTCCCCGGCTATGGTGGCAGGCGAAGGTGCAGCCATCGACCGTTCCGCGGTCACCTCGGTGGCGCGGCTCGGTACATCCGCGACAAAGCTTCCAAGACGCCCCAAAGATCTTCAAAGAAACGCGTTACTGGGAGCTCGGAGGTGGCACGCCCACAGAACCTTGCTCAAGGCCCTCTCAAAGAAGAACCAACGCGGAGACACAGATCGAAGAGTGAGCAAGGAAGCTTACCTATCAGATCTCGTTACTTTAAAAGACGAGTTCCTTCGGGTAGAAGCGCCATCGACGAAGATCCAACGCGACGCCTGAACGCGGGTCGAAGGATCTTTGCTTTCGGGCGGAGGCGGGTAGGCCGTAAGCGCGAAAGTGCCGAGTCGGGCTCGGATTCACCGGGTCATTGAATGACTTGAAGACGCACGAAGGTGATAGAGGCGTAGTGGCGAGGTCTGAACGCCAGCCTCCTCCGGTGCACGCTTGCCGCCTTCCTTCTCTCTTCCTTGGATACATCGACGGCTGGACGTTTTCCCTTCCCCAAGAGATCTTCAGCCTCACTCGTCTTGCTCTTCTTGCACTTCGGAGAGGGCGAAGTCTTGAGTGTAGGCGTTTTAAAACGCTCTTATGCACAGGGAACTTGGGCAGCGGTGCTTTGGAAAAGAAAACGTCGCGCCCCTGCAAAATATAATCAAGATGCCTATTCAAACACAGTCAAATAAGAGTTAGAAGGTTCAATTTATGAGAACAAGAAGACATCCTACCGGGGGTGGAGGGTTCAATTGCTTGAAGGATTTTGGGCATCCCTCATTGTTGATTGGGACACCCGAAGCGAAGAAGTCGGCCACGCGACTGAATAGCACCTTCCTTGGAATTGGGTCAGGAACCTCCCGAGTGGGATCAGTTGCTCCTTCATGATCGTAACCTAGGTGAACTCGATCCTTGAGAGGCTGAACTCGGCGGGAGCCAAAGCTTAATACAATAGCCACTCCGGTGAGCACGTCTTCTTTCAGGTCAGTAATCATTCCCATGAGCTCTACTACCTGGTCCACTCCACCGCCAGAAGGAAGAGAAGACCAATTGATCGAGTGCTTGGGCAGCGCTCCGGAAAATGCTGGCAGAGGCGGATCGGGATTGGAACAATAGAACCATTCCTGATGCCAGCTTTTGTTTGAGGTTTTAAAGGGAATGGCAAAATAGGCTTTCTTCAGGCCGTCTCTCAGTTGAAACCCGGCACCTTCTACTGCTCTGGGGGAATTCTTGCTGGGGAAGGGTTTAAGAAGAAAAAGATGGCGAAAGAGATCGAAATGTGGGTGGATGCCAAGATAAGCCTCACAGAGATGAATAAAGATGGCTATTTGCAGAATAGAATTGGGGTTGAGATGGGTCAACTCGATTCCATAAAATTCCAGAAGACCTCGAAAGAAGGGGCATGCGGGAAGGCTAAATCCGCGCAAGAAGAAAGACTCAAAGACAACCACCTCTTTAGTACGAGGAGTAGGGCAAGATTCACCTGCGGCTGGGCCGAGCGGAGAGCACCACCAATGGGGGCAAACGCCGGTGTGGACTAGCTCCTCCAATCGCTTATCCGTGGTCACGGAAGTGGTCCAATCCTTGGCCGATGCCGACGGAGGAGCACCTTGGGGAGAAGAAGACATCCCTTGGGTGGAATCTGCTTGATTAAGGAGACGAGGAACGCTAAACCCTAGCGGTGGGCTTTGCGAGAAGAACGCTAGGCAAAAGAAGATGAAGGAGCGAATGGGCACAGTACGCAGAAAACCGTTTTAGGCGCACTAAGGCTCAAATTTATAGGGAGGCGATGCCAACTTTCGCTTTGAGCGGGAAAATGCTAAGCCCTCCACTTACCTTGGGGGTTGCCCTAGGGCACACCTTAAGATGGGCCTGTGGCTAGGTACAGTAGTTGCTGTACAAAAGCATAATTGGGCCGAAAGTAACTTGGGAATCAGTACGCCCCATGATGGGCCAAAAAGCCAATGACCGCATTAAAAACGTGATTTGGGTACCTTCCAAGTTTAAACATCCTCTTATGATATGCCTCATGACAGGCCGTGAGCTGGATACCGTTCAAAACGGGACCAGATATCATAAAGATGGTTAAAAACACAAAATTCAGTGGTATGCCTCATGATAGGGCAGAAGCTGTGTGCTCCGGTACGCAGGTATCCACAGGCTAAAAGCCAGATATTCTTTATACTGAGTCGCGTGCTGATCTGAGAAATTAGGTCAGGAACCACTCGGAGTGGCGCCACGTGGAGCTCTGACGAGTCCTTCATGGCCAACTTGCTTATTACCAAGTACTCGGCGGTAGGAAAAACCAGTCGGAAAGACTCAGATGAGAGAAGGCAATCCAGCCACGAAGCACTCGGGGGCTACTGTGGGATATATACATCTAGGTATCTGCATGGTGTGCCAAAGAAGCCCAATCAAGTAAGGATGGGCTGGGCCGACTGCAGAAAGAAACGAGCTATCTGGGAAGCCAAGACGTACCCGATAAGGAAGTCCTAGAGATAGTAACTAAGCCGGTTTAGGCAGAAAATGGTTGTAATCTATATTATTGCCGAAACGGATAGATATAGAAGGCGTGATCCCAACCTCGTATCCGAGTGGGATTTTCTTTTGTAACTGCCCTCCTCTGCTATATAAAGGGAGGGACGGGGGAACATCAACACATAATCTCATTAGCAATTAGCTAGCCACAAATAATTTCGGAGCACAGGACTAGGGTATTATCTCCATCGTGAGAGCCCGAACCTGTATACATCTGGTGTCCCGTGCTACCATCAAGTTTGGATCCAGCGCCTTGCCACCTTTTCATTATTGTCGGTAACAAACATCGACACCATCACACATACACAGCGGAAATAATAATAATAATGTATTTATCTCAAATTAAACTGTTAAGACCTTAAGGTCAGCCTTACAATATTAAGCCACGCAGGGCTGAGTTCAGAGTAAACAAATAACAGCGGAAATAAATCTTCGTGGAGCCCCAGTTTGCCACAGGCAACTGACTAGGCTCGCTCCCTAATTTGTTGGCTCCTCCTGGAACTCCTCCTCCAATGCAGGTGTAGCTTCTTCTTCAACTGAGGTTGTGATGTTTGCAAGGGGGGTGAGTACACACCGTACTCAACAAGCTATGCACATAATGCAACCTAATATGCTACATGCCAGGCTTATTCCAATGGAATGGCTTAAAGGTTGATTTGCAATAAACAACATTTAACAAGTAACATAAGTAGATTCGAAAGCAGTAAAAACAAGTAGAATTAACAATAACTTTTCCAGAAGTTAAGTAAAAGCATTTCCACATCCTAATTCATACTTCCATCAACTTCATCTTTAAACCCAACCACATTTTTAATAAAGTCTAACCCTTGACTGTAATCCCCGAGCAATGTCCAATACCGTGGACACGGCTATTCAAATAAGCTTGTACACTCTGCAGAGGTTATACACTTTACCCACAAGATACAAATCAAACACCACAAAGGCGAGTAAGCGTAATAAAGCCTTTCCAAAGATCCGTCTAAAACCAAAGTCTTGCGCTAAGGATTCAACATGAAGGATACACCTCCTAACAGGGCCCCCTCTTGCGCCTGTGAGTTTTACTACCCGTACACCCAGGACTCACTTCACCACGACAGTACTGAAGAATAGATTTCACAATTTACTCAGCTAGGTTCGTCCTATTCCGGAACTTGTGGTTGTATGAATGACTTAGGTCAAACGCTTGCAAGGTTAAGTCCTTAATTGACCGAGCCAAGACTACCCAAAAACTCATCATGTCAACATGTCAACAAAAACCAAAACCAAATGCGACCGCCCAAATGCCACATCTGGCCCACCACTGAACATCTTGCCACTTGCCCCAGTCTAAATCATTTTCCCACCCGGTTGGTTACCATGCACCACGTGCCATCATCTTTTCAATAACACATGTCACATTCTTTCAAAACATGTTCTATAATTCAATAGTCAATATTCGACTTTATTCTCAACACTGTGTCATTGGTTCGGGTAGCATGGCTAAGCAAACTAACACGTTCTAATTACCCCAATCTGGCGATTAGTATAGACCAGTATGTAAAATCCAACCTAGGGTGACAATGATTTAGTGACATACAAATACTATAGACAAGGTGACAATATCAAGTGGTAAATATCTAATCCCAAATTACTTTGAACGCTTTTTAATTAAATTAACATGCAAAATTTAAATCAACATAACATTAAAACATAGGAGCAAAATGAGCAAAGCATAACTTGCCTTTGTAAAACAACGAGTCTTGGTCTGGAGCTTGATCCTCGAAATCTGCGTCCTCACACAGCTCAACGTCTACGCGTAACAGATAAAGAACCGAATAAACACGCAAAACAACGTACAAACACACATTCGGAAAAAATACGACAAATCAAACTAATTCGAAACTTCATGAAAACTTTCAGATAATTAGTTTAGCATTTTCTAAGATTTATAAAATTTATTTTGACATTTTTGAACGTATAGTTTAAGAGCTACAAAATTCATAAGTTTGGACATTTCGTGAATATTTAAGCAGTATAAATTTATTTATAAAATTTCATAAAAATTACTGTGAGAAGGTATTAATTTTTACTAATTAACAAAATTTATCGCATACTAATTGGACTTAAAACGAATTTGTAGCGAAAAAGACAAAATCCGCAATTTGGTTACAAATTCACGTACAAAAATAACTAGCTATACACATGCATGGTGCTGTTCACAGTGTATATGCATATACTTCTTGCTTTTTGGTTTGCTTCGGTTCTGGTTGCGGGCCAGAAAAGCCAGGAGAAAAACGGCTAGCCGGTGAGCTTAAAGATCGCCGGGAGATTGCGCCGAGGTCGGCGTCGGTCAGCTGGCATAACGGCTGCTGACGACAGTGGCGGCCAGACGGTGACGCAGTAGCAAGCGGCGGCGCCGCGTGTAGAATGCCAATCCCTGGGATATTCGGCATCAATGGTCGACCACCAACAGCTACCATTATATTCCTAGCAGTGTAGAGCTTTCCATCTACACTCATAGTATGTGGATCAACCCAATATTTCTACATATGGAAAATTATGCATGCGAACAGACTAACTCATATACGTGTTCATACGTCCCAAACTCTAGTATATACATATACATATTAGAAAGTTATACATGCTACGTACTACAAATATACACATACGAGATCAGTCGATCGAGATAGAGCGCGTGCGAAGAAGAATAGAGGGTACCGGTCGAGGCCAGGCGACGATGACGGCAGAGGCGACGGCGCACGCGGAGGAGATGTCTGGCGGCAGCGACGACGCAGCGGCGCCGCGCGGCGTAGAGAAGGAGACGAGACCGAAAAGTGCGCCAGCGTTGGCGGGAGGTGGCAGGCAGTCTAGTCGACGGCAGTAGCGTCCAGGCGACGTTCGGCCGGCAGCGAACAAACCAAGGAAAACACTAGAACTAGTGACAGGCTCTTGCGTTCAAGATGGGGAACGGCTGGAAAGGAATGGAGAAACGGCTGAAAATGAGTAGGCATTTTCTAAGAAAAATGGCATTGCTAGTTCGTGCGTACAGGAATGGAGAAACGGCTGCGTGCTAGAGAAATGGAAACGTGCATGCATTGCTAGAAACTGAAAAGAAAACGGCTGGAAAGGAAAACGTCCAAGCCTTGTGTAGATACGTGCATACAAGGGAATTGGAGAAACGGATGGAAGTTTAATGGAAAGGTAATGTTGTTGATTTAAGAAATAACATGCTTCATGCATACATGCGCTTGATAATGACAGCAGGATGCATACAAAAATGGAAACGGCTGGGAACTCGTTTACTCGTTGCATGGGTTACTAGAGAAATGAAGAACGTGCAGGCAGAGGAAACGGCTAGGAAAACGGAAACGTACAGGAAATAAACAAATGGAAAAACGGCTGGAAAAATTCATGTGCGTGTGGAGTACTGAATCACGATGTTTACAATGGAGACGACATCCATGCACGTTCAGGCATTCACAAATTTAAATAAGACTGAAACAAACACGTTTAGGATGAAATAGCAGAAAGGTTCTAGAGATCTTGAAAAATTCCTCTAAAATACTAGGGAATATTTGGAACTTATCGAAGTTGGTTTCGTGATTTTTCGATATATAGTTTTTCTGTAAGAATTCTTTTAGCTAATCAGACACTTGTGCAGATTTTGATAAAATCGACAAACTAAATTTATAATCTAGTTTTTGAAAACATTTAAAAGGAACATTCTTATTTTTCAAATATCTTTATTGTAAACAATATTTTAGATTTTATTCTCATGCGAAATGCATGATCTTTATTTAATACAATTAGTTCAATAAGGCTTGAATTCAAATTAACCCCAAAAATTCCAATTATATTTCAGACAATTCCAATTAATTCAAAAATGCCATAAATTTATTTAAAGAAAAATTTGGGATGTTACATGAAGCCTTGTGATTGAAGGTTGGAATAGGTTCCTAACATCTATAGGAACATGTCTATAAAGTTTCATAGGGTTTGGATCAACGATCAAAAGATCCATTGATTTTCCTCTTGAAGTCGTGCTGATTTTTCTGTTCACTGTGGTGTTTTTACTATAGCACGGCACTACCGCTACAGTAACCTGGTTGTGCTAGGGTACTGTTCATCTGACAGTACCAGAGCTGAACTGTGGTAGTGCCGCCCTTGCTGAAAATTTGTTTTCTCTACTTTGCTTTGATGAAGTGAGGTCCTTGGTTAGTCTTTTGAGGGGAAAGTTTTATTTGGGATCATTCACCCCTTTAATTGCCATTCTGGTCCTTCATTCTCCTTCTCCCAACATCAAAATCACAAGTAAAGCCTTCTTAACCTTGCAATTTAAGTTTTGTCAAGGTGTCCAAGGTTCTTTGCAATGCCAACATGTCCTTATTCTCTTGTCAGGTATATTATTCTTCTTAAATTCATTTCCTTCAGCTCCAGCTGGCTTCTGAGCTTACACCTTTTGAAAACCCGATGGTATCCTGAGTTTAGCATGACCTCCAATATGAATTAATTTTTTTGCTGACATTGTTTTTTCCTCTAGCTTGGTATACCAAAAAGCCTCCGGCAGTCCCTTAGACTAATGGCCACTAACATCATGTTTGATTTCTTCTTTTAACCCTTCAATGAAACAACTCAGTAAATAGTTCTCTTGAAGATAAGGCTGATCTCTCTTCACCAATTCTACATATTTCTCAAAGTTGTCAATATATTTGCTCACTGTGCTCAAATGCTTATTATTTTGCAATTTTTCTACCACCTCATCAGCACTAGCTTCAGAGAATCGATCACATAATATAGTCTTGAACTATTGCCAGTTTAACATATGCCAAGGTATACTAATTCCTTTGAACCAAGTCTATGCTCGTCCTGTTAAGTGTCTAGAGGCCAAATTTACCCACTAATCTACTGGAGTTCCTGCCATCTGGAAGAAATTTTCACACTATTCTATCCATCCCAATGGATTCTCCCCTCCCCTGAAAACAAATTCAGTTCAAGCTTGGGTCCTTTGATAACAACTTCTGCATAATGATGTAGGTTACAATTTTCTCCCATATAAGAATTTCTCTGAACATCAAACAATTGGACTCCTGGAAAAATGATCTGTTTGAAATGGTAAGCTGCCACTACAGAATGCCCCAGAATTAAAATTCTAAGTAAGAACTGGATGGTTATATGTTGGAATCTACACCCCATATCCTACTGGACCTATTCCCATCTGTGATGCCGTGTTTGGTACTGACCCAAAGTTAAAACTATGTAATGGTTGAGGAATCTGATGATGCACATCATTACTTACTCCAGTGGTTCCTAATCCTCCAAAAACTCTCAGGTTTGCTTGTGATGCGGTCCGAATAGCAAAAGTATAAATTGGTAATTGGCTACTCATAATCATTTGACGTTCTAGCAAAAAGGTAGGGCTCAAACTTATCTGTGGTTGAGTTGGAGTTATCCCCTGGATACTCGAGTCAATCACACCATAAGAAACTCTATCTTCCTCCACGGCTGGAACACTCGGATTCCCTTTGTGCCCGTCACCTGCTAGGGCTTGCTCAATAGAATAGCCTTGATCTCAACAACATCAGACTTCAATCTTTCCAAATTTGAGAGCCAATCATGGATCTTTTCGATCTCCACCCTATTTTCCATCTCCAACTCTTCTTCTCCGAAATGATTTGAACTCCAGCACCTGTTGCCATACACTCTGACACCCAATAGAGATCGAGGGATTTTACAAGCCAACCTCGACTCAGATTTTCCAATACCAAATCGATTTGCCAAGGAAAGATCGTGCTCTGATGCCAATTTGTCAGGATTTGGGTGCAAACCAAACCGAATTCTGAATCAAACTGGCGGAACAGAGAGAATCCACAAAGAACACAAGAGAACAAACTAGGGATTACTCTAACAAACTAAAATAACACTAGGATATGCAGAATCTCCATATCATTCCATTTTCCATCATAATCGAGTTTTATACCCAAAAGTTTTTACAGCGTTTTGTCTCATTTGAACAGCTCGGTAAGAACAGAGGAAAACTGAAGTGAATTGAGACCAACGACAACAGTTGTGGGATGCAGTGTTTTCGGTATATTTTTTGGTCATTTAGCCGTAGGATCCATCATCTTCTTTTCTACCAGCACATCAGGCCGTTAGTATCCTTTAAGCGAAATCGTCGAACCGTTATAAAGAACGCCAACTTCGCTGTATATCTTCCTTCTTCAGAAATACTGACACCGCAGCGGCGGTGGCGAGGTCCGGCTTGCCGGTGTAGCTTGGGTGGCCACGGAGCTTGATCAGCTCATCGGTGTCGGTGAGCTTGGTTTCATAGGAGACGTGGTACGCATTGAGGTTAGCGCGGTGGAGCGGACGGCGTTGATCCAGGCAAGGCCTACCACGTCGCCTACGACACCAAGCTCACCGACGCCGACAACCTGATCAAGCTTCGTGGCCACCCAGGCTGCATCAACAAGCCGGACCTCACCGCCGTTGCCACGGCTTCCTACGGGCTCGTCCTGAAGGGCCTCCCCTTGGCGTTCTACGAGCGCAAGTGGCACCTCACCTCACCATGGTGGACGCGCTGAAGGGGTACACGCCAGCGAAGCTGGGGCGGATGGGTGCCATATATAATGCGTGGATGGCGGCGCTGGCACGGCCGTCGGGGGATGGCACGACAGATAGTAGTTTGGGATTTTTAAAACCTTAGAATTATTTGTATTATAATTTTAGCAAATTTCAAATATATATATGTTAGTTTTATGATGGTACAAAATTATTGTACAAGACTATAGAGTTATACACGTGAAGTGTGTACCGGCACTAAAATTTTTTCAGTTCTGCCACTATACAAGCTCCGGCACTTCGTCGTCCCAAGCCACCGGGAGATGGGCGGCATGCATGATACCATACACGATACGTCGATGCCCGGCAGAAACATGATCATATTAGCTACAGCAAGCATGACACACGTCCTGGCTGCTGTCTGTGTAGTAGGCACCTCGCCGGTGACCTGGTCGACGTCCGTCCACGCCGTCGGCAAAGTAGAACGCGTCACGCCGTCAGCCTCGGTCGCCAGCGCCGCCGGACCTCATGATCGCGACACAGAGATCGATCTCCAGGCCCATGCTGCCGTGCACAAGCTCTCTCGATCTGTTTTTGAGAATTATTACCTACTTCTACTATGAAAAGGATGCTATTGCCTCACTGTAGCACATACGGCAAAATGGGTTGCCATGCACGCCAGTACATCCTGCAGACTGTCGAAATTTGTGCTGTCCTTTTATCTTAATTTGCAATGGTAGAGATGAAAGCAAATCAAATTTCCCACATGAAAGGTTCCACCAGAAGCCAGCAGCACACATGAGATCAGATTGAGAACAAAAAAAAAACAGTAGGAAAATAACTACTCCTTGCAGTTATAAAAGAAAATCGTTTTTTGTAACAACTGCGTTCATCACAGCTGACGCTCCATGACATGTGAAACATACATGAGCAACCATTATATATATATATATATATATATATATATATATATATATATATATATATATATATATATATATTCATATCGCACGCACTATTATACTTCTTCTAAAAGAGGCCAAGGTAATTTAAGATATTAAATAGATGAGGTAACTATGCCGATGTAGACGAGTTCGCAGACCTCGACCACGGCTTTCCGTCCCTCTCCGTCACCTCGCTGAAGCGCCACGCCTTGGCGGCCGCCTCCTCCACCTACACGCCGTTGCCCGAGCGGACTCCAACCAGTGCTTGATCGAGCCGTCGGGTTCACGTTCAGTCGCACCTTCTCCTGGTTCAGCGCCACCCAGTAGCCCCCCTTCCCGTCGCGCCTCACGTTGTCCGGGTACCCCGGTAGGTCAGCGAAGAGCTCGGACTCGCCGGTCCTGGGCCCTTTGATCCAGTACCTGACCGCCTGGCACGGCACGGTGTGTGACACGACGAGGTGCGTCCCGTCCTGGCTGACGGCGACGCTTATTCGGTGACGGCAAGCGGACTTGAGCAAACGGAGACATGCCCGTCTGCTGTCGTGCTGGAGCAAACCGCCGCTGCGTCGGTGTTGAATCTGATTTCATTGTTGAACTTGCGCTGGTAGGTTAAACTGCTATCGGTCATGTAGACATCACCGATGGCCTCTCGACGCCGATGCCGTTGAGGAAGTGGAATGGGACTCCATTCGCCTTGGTGGCCACACTCGGCATCGCCGCCGCCGGGCGTGACACGCAGAGCCCGGTATGCATCGCCACGCGTCAGCTTAGCGCAACTTGGCGTGGAACGCGAGCCCGAAGCGAGGCGCCCGCACAGTCCTCCGTCTCGAGCCGGCACCACGCGAGCCGTCTGCACATCGGCAACCCCATGTAGTTGGGATGGGCGAAGTCGTCCACCGGCGGCCGTGCCATCCCACCGAGGACGCGCCGCCGAGACGCGGTGTAGGGGCCCCGCCATCGCCATAAAGCAATGCTCGGGGCCGTGACGATGACGCCGTGCCGAGGTCAGCCGGCAGGCCGAGGTGGAGGCTCCACCGCTTATTGCTGGTCTTCAAAATATACATAAAAACATCACACCTGGAAACATCGACAACGTTTTACGCCATTGGTTTGGTTTTCCCCAACATCTCAAACAAATAATGCTGAAAAATAATCCAAGTAATAACTCATCCTGTCTACTTCCTGTCAGACTCATACGGTGTATTACTTAGAGCTTTCGTGTTAGCACGACTAGCATTATATACACACAGCTAGCGCAGGGAAATTTGTGTGACTTACCAAGCTAAGTCATCATCACAGGCCTATGAAGAACCCAATGCTTATTGGATGGATGCTCAAGGTGGGTAGGTAGCTATTATTGTGTGAGCTTGTTCCTTGAGTCATGCAAACAAGGGGACGGCCGCGCCGCCTCGCACGACGGGACCAGGGATGCCGCGAGGAGGCCGATCGACGAGGAGGAGGGGAAGCCACGACGCCGCGGAAGAGCAGACTAGTGTATATACCTCTTCGGTTTGGAATCGTTCCTTTCTTAGAAGCTTCTTCTCGGTAGCTCCACTTGACCAGGGCGGTAACAAATTAGTATAGATGCTATAATCTATATTTTGCGAAATAAATATTTCTAAAATGCCAGATTAACATATTTATTAGTGAAAAGAAATGTGAAAAGATAAGATTTGGCTAAGAATAGTGAGCTTGTCAAAATAAAATAAAAATTCACATACCATATCTTGAGCTGAAAATTTTATATTATCTTCCAAGTGGGAACATAAATCACCAGTAAAAATATCAAAAATAAATAATTAGGTTTATTTCCTTTAAAAATTCAAAGATATAAAACCAAAAAATCAAAAATTACATTGTCAGAATTACTATAAAATAAATATAAATTATATTAAACAGAAATTTCTACAAAAGAATCATCCTACCATAAGAAGACTCTACAAAAATTTTAAAAATTAGTGAAAATTAAATAAATTAAAATTAGTAAATAAGAAAATGAGCACAGTAGCTTGTCAAAATGTATATAAAATCTATACATAATATTTCAATCTGGAAATTTTACAAGTTAATAAACATTATCTAAGAATTAAATTAGAAAAATATTAAAAAAAATTTGGGACATGTTTGCTAGCTCATTTAATGGATCAAACTGACTGTTCACAACCAAAACCCCGAGTTCATCCTTGCTGTCACCTATAGGTGGGACCATGGCACTGTTTGGGCCCACGTGTCAGACGCAGCTCCTCTCTTTCTTCCTCCTCTCCACGTTGCAGCCATGTGGCCGAGCTCCCTCCTCTGTTCATCTTGCCAGCGCTGCACTTCACATCGCTCGAGGCCGCGCTGACGTCGCCCGCCTACCACGCTGTCCCTGTGCAAGCACTGCAAAACTGCCACCGAGTTCCCACGGTTACACCGCTCCTCTTGCTATAAAAGCCAACCAATAAGCACCAATAAATACAGTTCTAACCCTTCACTTTAGTTGATGTCTATAGAATTAATTACATTGTCAACTAAGCAAAAATCTAATGTTGCATAGGAATTTAGAAAGGGAGAGAAGGAAAAACAAAGAAACCATGTCTCATGCAAAAAACTGGGTCGACGCGGGCATCAAGACGCAAGAAACGAGTAAAATTGGGGTTGGACGTTTCACGCGCTGATCAAGATGTGTTTGTGGTGCATGCATTGGTTTATTGCTCTCTCTCCTCTAGACGCTGCTCATAGAAATTATGGGTTAGAAAACTATGCATTGGTTTATTGCTCTCTCTCCTTTAGACACTGCTTATAAAAACTATGGGTTAGGACTGCTCTAACACCACTGCTCCTCACAAGCACACAAATAGCCGCTGACAGCAATCCACATCGTCAGCTGCAATGCAGTTAATACAAATAGCCAAAACAGTAAATGCGCTTATTAGATTCAGAAACGTATTTCCTATTTTTAGTGAATTTCCAAACCATTAAGTATTCAAAGATTAATAGGTTTTGCATTTTAGCTCTGAATTTACCAAAATAAATTCCCTAAATTCATGTTAAATCATGAAGATACAGAATATGCAAAAATATTTAATTTTACACCATAGTTTGAATTATTTGAATTAAAGTTTGTTTGAAACCCTAATATGGCTACTGTTGGAAATATGTAAACCATAGCTTCTAAAACTATGTGAAGGATCGAGATGGCGAACAGAGAGGGTGAATGGTCGCAAATAAAAAAAATCACAAAATACTCCAACTAAAACCTCGAAAAGATCGCGCAAAACAAATCACGAAAGACTTGAACAACAAGACAACTATGTGTACCCCTAGCTTGTATGGATGAGAACCATAGAATATGTGGGGATTTTTGAGTCACAATCCTAATTATCAAGTATCCAAAACAAAAAGGAATCAATTCAACACAGTTTTCAAAGCATACTACCTAGACCCGCTAACCTATCAACTAGACCTCGATCCAACGGCTCTCGTCGATCCACGCGGCATCTACCTAGCATCATGATTTTAAGATAGGTAAAGTAGATAAAACACTGTTTATCAGACATCAGGATTCTCATTTTCTTCTAATCCAAATATATGTGAACGATCTCATCTTTGGTGGCTCTTCACACTCTCATGTTTCTTAGCTTTCAGACGTGATGAGCATAGAGTTTAAGATGAGCATGATGGGTGAGTTGATCTCCTTCCTCAACTTCTAGATCAAGCAGACTCAGGAGGGCATTTTCTTGCATTAAGGCAAGTACACTCAAGACCTACTGAGACACTTCGACATGTCTGATGGGAAGCCGGTGATAATTCTTGTGGCCACCACTACTTTCCTCAAGCCTGATGAGGATGGTGAGCCAGTTGATCAAAAGGAGTTCAAGAGTATGATTGGCTCCCTCTTATACATCACTGACTCGAGGCTCGACATACATTTTGTTGTGTGTCTGTGGGCTCGATTTCAAGATTCTTCTCGCGTCTCTCACCGCCAAGTGGTAAAGCGCATATTCAGGTACCATCGAGCTACCACTGACTATGGTATTTGGTATTCTTGCTCTTCTTGTTTGTCCCTTAAGACCTTTTAGATGCAGACTTTGTTGGTTGTAGAATAGATAGGAAGAACACTTCTGGTACTTGCCAATTTATTGGCACTTCTCTTATTTCTTGGTGATTTAGGAAGCAGTCCAGAGTTGCATAATCCACTACTGAGGCTGAGTATGTTGCAGCCGCTAGTTGTTGTAGTTAGTTGCTTTGAATGAGATTGACCTTGCGAGACTTTGGGTTAGATATAGATAGTATTTCACTTTTTTATGGCAACACTTCTACCATTTGCATTGCTTAGAATCCAGTGCAGCATTCTCGGACCAAGCATATTGGTATTAGATATCACTTCCTTAGAGATTATGTGGAGAACGGTGATATAGTGCTTCAGTTTGTGGAAAGTAACCACTAGATTATTGATATTTTTACTAAGCCTTTGGATAGCTCTAGGTTTGTAGCCTTGAGGGGTGAGCTTGGAGTCGTATGCCCTTACGACATCTCTTGAGGGGAGCTGGTTTTGTATATTATGTATTATATATGTTTACTTCCAGTATTTTCTTTTCTTTCATATCTTCTGGGTAATATTGGGCTTATTCTTAGAATTCAAAATTCAATTCACTTAGACTTCTAACATGCTTAGCATGGACCTTTGAAGGAACAAGTTGGCCTAGAGGGGGGTGAATAGGCAACTTTTCAAAATTTTAAACTTAATTACAGAACAGTTATCTAGCACAAGTAAGTTGCTATCAAGCTTAGGATGACAGAATGTAAAATGCAAGCAACTAAATAGCAGTGGTAATAAACTAGAGAACATAGATAGCACAAGAGACACAAAAATTTATCCCGTAGTTCGAGCCCCGCCTCCTACTCCACGTTGGAGTACTTCTCCACGGTATAGCTCTCCAAAGCTAGTCACAGTAGCTTTGGTCTACACTAGGACAACTCTTTCACCACTCCGGTGAGATGAGTTCCAAAAATCTCACAAACAAGGTGGCATTTCACAAGCTTCTTTGGATAGGTCGCACCTTCACAGCTTCCAAGCCGTCTAGGATCATTAAGATCCAAGAGTAATAGACTCTACACAAGCCCTGTCTCTTGATTTACTCAGCACAGCACTACAAGACTTAAGCTTGGAGCCACAACACTTAGAAAATGTTAAGTTGTTGAGTTTGAAGTTAAAGCAAAGTCTCCTTGGTTGAGAGAGGGTTCTAAGGTTGCTAGAATGTCAAGGAGATCAAGAAGAAACCTAGTAGATGGCTCAGGAAATGCTTATATAGGAATTTTGGATGAATATAGCTGCTACACCTACCACAGTACCCATTGGACGTGTCAGAGTGTCAAAATTCAGCTTAACACGTTTGCACCGGACTTAGTAGTGATACTGATCCTTATACTCCAGACCATTCAAGAGAATTTGCGCCAGACTGAAAAAATTGGTCCGTCGTACATAGGATGCTTGAAGGTTTTGGTCCGGCGAAAAGATAAGAATTTGATGTGTGCGCCGGACCGAAAAATTAGGTCCGTCGTAGAAGGATTTCAAGGAAAGTATGCCAACGAACTTTTCGACTGAGATATAAAACTTTAACCGAGAGAAATGCTTTTGCGTCAGACTAATTTTTGAGATAGCGGAATTTGGTCCGGCGTGAATGGCGAGCTCTCGGTTTGAAATTTTACCAAGAAATATTTGGTCCGCCGTAGAATGGTTTCCAAAGAGTTTATACCTACGGACCTTTTGGGACAAGGGAAGACTAACCGAGAGGAGTACAACTGCGCCGGACTAAACTTTGAGATAGCGGAAATCGGTCCGACGTGAAAGCGAAACACTTGGTTAGAATTTTATTTGAGCATTTTTTGGCACCGGACTAGGATTAGGAATGGTCCAGTGGACATGAAGTTTTTTTTTGGACTAAGGTTGCCTTGGACTTAAGGAGTGAACAATGAACTTTAGTCCGGAGGAAATGTTTAGACTTTGACTGGGAAAAGACTGATTCAAGGTAAAGAATGATTAAGTATTTTTGCCTTCAAGCAGTCTAATTTTGTCTTAGCCTATGAACCAAAATTCTACCTTTTGCACAATCCTCCTTTATAGTACAACCAAATAAAAATAAGTCCTAGCTACATAGCTTGAATCAACTCCCAAGCCAGAACTAGAAATAAATGGCCTTAATCTTGTCTTTTCAATAAACTTCTTTAATGCTTCAACCAATATTCTTCACAGTTTAGAGATTATTGACTTAGTCATCAGCACCAAAACCATATCATTAACACATAATGAAAAAATTTGGAGGCCTAGATGCTATCAACCTCTCATCTTATGCTATAGGTTGCTATCATGCACAATTGGTTGTCCTATCTTCTCTCTAAGTTAAGTTCCCTCACAGACTTATAGGTCTAGCGAGTATTGGACCTCCTAAGTAGACATGATCTATGTGTACTCTCTAGATTGGGTATTAAACTCAGTTTTCCTATGTTAGTCATTGAAGAAGATGAGAGTGAGTCTGAACCATAGAGTTCTCTACTATCTTTTCTATGCTCTATAGCCACCCAATTTATAGTTTCTCGACTTCTTCTCCTCATTCTATGTTTGTGATTTCTAGAGGGTTCATTTGGATATTCTTTTTGCTTAATTTTGCTAATAACTCAACTTGAACTAGATTTATATTTAAAATTAATTCACTTGTTGAGGGGGAGTTTAAGGAGTTGTTTCATGCATTGCATATAGAATTTATTTTATGTTTTAATGAGCTTTGTCTATTATGCAAATAAGCTATCATTCATGCTATGCACCTTGCAACTTTTCTAAAGATCATTGCTAGCTTAGATATGTCCAAGTTCATTTTGCTTCATCATACCAAGTTTGCTAAAAAAATAAAAATTGAGCTTTAATGAAAAATTAATAAAACTTGTAACTTTTACTAGCTATGTTTTCTCTCTAGGTGCATATGCCATGATTTGTGAAATCTTGAATTTTTACTAGAGTCCCTATAGCAACTTGGGTGAAGCTAGATTGATTCATGCTAGAGTCCTTCACATGCTCATGAATCAAGTGCTAAAATGATAAAACAATGACTTTTGTGTGCAAATTGATATCAACATTTTACATCCCGAGACTGCTTCCCATTGCACTTGAGATGAACTTGGAAAGTATCATGTATGACCAAGACCATACTTTTAAGATTTTTTCTTGAGATGGTCGATAATGGCTTGAGACAATTACTCTTGAAAAATGCAAATAAACATTAAGTGAGTAAAGAATGCAAATAATATCAAACGTTTGCACCTCAATATGTGCCTTAAAGTTTTGAAGCAAAAAAATTGCATTAAAGATGCTTGAGCATGGAGGACCTTGTATACACATCTAGCTTTCCCAAAGTGTTGACTAGGTTAAACTCAAGGTCTTCTATTTGATCCATTGTATAGCTTCGCTTCTAGTTTGGGAAATTGTACTAAGTGTTGTACTCATCAAAATCAAGCATAAATGACATAGTCTTCATTGTGCTTGCTAGCAAAGTTTGTATAATTTGCATTTGGACATGTCTTAGTTTAGCATAATCTAACCTTGAGTAGTTTGGTATCGTACTTTGTCTATATAGTTACTTGGATAATTTTTAAAGCTCTTTAAGGATACATTTCATGCATACATATAAAAAAGAAAATACCACATTGATGCCTTATTGCCAAAGGGGGAGAAATTGTAGAAAAGGCATCATTAAAAACTAAATGCATCTTGGTTCTTATGAATATGGTAAAAAATTGCTAAGATCGTAAACTTATTTGAGCTTTTGTGAGTGTTTATTGGATTTCTAGAGCTTTTGTGGAAAACTTGTTCTTTCTGTTGGCTAGCTCTAAAATCTTTCTTGCCAACTTGGCCATTTTTCCATTTCCTCTTGCTTTGGACCAAGTGAGGCTTTACAATCAAATTGCTTTCTTTTCTCTTTAAACTCAAATTTATGCCTTTTTAGGTTGTTTGTCAATATACTTATCAAGAGGAAGATTGAAAGACCATGTGGAGGTAGGGATGGCAATTAGACCCGCGGGTTCGGGTACCCGCGAGTACCCATCGGGTACTTGAAATACCTCACATACCCATCGGGTACCCGCCGGGTTTGGGGTCGGGTTTTTTGGTTCGGGTTTCTTATCTAGTTGGGTTTTGCAAAACTCACACCCGACCCGACCTATTGCCACCTATACTACACAAACCTGTAGGGTACCCGTCGGGTTCGGGTTTGGGTATAGTTTTTTACCCGATAGGGTATTCAGGTTCGGGTTGGGTTTTCCAATCCGGGTTTTCTGTTGGGTCGGGTTTAATAAAACCCGCACCCGACCCGACCTAACCCGTTGCCATCCCTATGTGGAGGTCTACCCATGTTGGTAATGAGATTTGATTGTATTTGAGCAAGGAATGCTGAGGTTTGAGTCTAATTTGAATTGGATATTCAAAATGAAGCGATTTGAGTTGTGTCATTCTTTGGCGGCACTACTGGCCTCAGGAGGGGGGTACTGCCGGCCAAGCAGCACTACTGGCCCGTAGGTGGCAGTAGCTATTTACCAGAGAAGGTCTTTGCCTGAGTTGAGCACAAGCGGCACTACCAGCTCTGGGAAGCAGAATGCTGACCAATGTTACTACTGGCCCCTAGTAAGCAGTAGTGCTGACTTTGTGAGTGAATTTTGATACTTGAAATTTGCATTTGCATGAGGTTTATTGCATATCATTTTGGATATTTCTATGTGATGTATTTCCTTGTTTTTGATGGTTGCAAGAAGACGATGCTAGGTTATGGTGAGGCGAAGGATAACTGGGACTAGGCAAGGTGCGCACGAAGTCTAGACAATCGAGGATCTCCAAGCCAAAAAGACAAGGAATGGATGAGATGCTAACTTGGAGCAGCAGGTCTAGAGGATAGAGTAGCAGGTCTAGTTAGTATGCTTTGAAAAGCATATAAAACCCTGTATGTTTGTAGGTTTTCGGGATAGCCCATGCATAGCTAAGTGAGTGGATCAATCCTAGGCCTTGATGGTGCTTCTTAGGGTTGAAAGAACTCATCAACGGGTGGAGGATGACTCAAGAGTAGTATAAATAAAGGGGTAGGGGTAGCCTTCCTCTCTTGAAGACTTTAGAGGTTTTGGTGTTCCTTTGATTTTTGCTGACCTTGTTGTGAGACTTTGTAAACCTCTCTTCTAGGAATGAAAACCTAATTCTCTCAATTCTTAATTTACTTTCCGCATTTACATTATGCTTTAAATTTAGCACTTAAATTCAGTAGTTACATTTCACAATTTAAATTCTTGCAATTTACATTCTACCAAGTTTGATTTGCCTCCTCTCCTTTTACTTGCTTGTACTTCTTGTGCTAAGAATGTATGATTGATGGATGAATCTATCTTAGATCATATTCCAATCATCTAGGCAAATCTTTTCTTGAACTTTGAAAGAAATTGATATTTTTTACTTAGAATGAAGAAATCTTGGTAGATCATGTTTTTGGGATTCTTCTCTTATGTTCTTGCTTGCTTTGACATGTGGGAGGTTACCAAGATCATCTTAATCATGAAAAACCCATGATTAAGCCTAGGGCTAAGTTTTTGTTTTTGAACCCGTTCTTGTGCACTATTCCTTTAATCAGAAAAATGTCAAACTTTGACATGAAGCCTTGTGATTGAAGGTTGGAATAGGTTCCTAACATCTATAGGAACGTGTCTATAAAGTTTCATAGGGTTTGGATCAACGATCAAAAGATCCATTGATTTTCCTCTTGAAGTTGTGCTGATTTTTCTGATCACTGTGTTGTTTTTACTATAGCACGGCACTACCACTACAGTAACCTGGTTGTTCTAGGGTACTGTTCATCTGACAGTACCAGAGTTAAACTGTGGTAGTGCCACCCTTGCTGAAAATTTGTTTTATCTACTTTGCTTTGATGAAGTGAGGTCCTTGGTTAGTCTTTTGAGGGGAAGTTTTATTTGAGATCATTCAACCCCTTTAATTGCCATTCTGGTCCTTCATTCTCCTTCTCCCTACATCAAAATCACAAGTAAAGCCTTCTTAACCTTGCAATTTAAGTTTTGTCAAGGTGTCCAAGGTTCTTTGCAATGCCAACATGTCCTTATTCTCTTGTCAGGTATATTGTTCTTCTTAAATTCATTTCCTTCAGCTCCAGCTGGCTTCTGAGCTGACCCCTTTTGAAAACCCCATGGTATCCTGAGTTTAGCATGACCTCCAATATGAATTAATTTTTTTGCTGACATTGCTTTTTCCTCTAGCTTGGCATACCAATAAGCCTCCAGCAATCCCTTAGACTGATGACCACTAACATCATGTTTGATTTCTTCTTTTAACCCTCCAATGAAACAACTCAGCAAATAGTTCTCTTGAAGATAAGGATGATCTCTCTTCACCAATTCTACACATTTCTCAAAGTTGTCAACATATTTGCTCACTGTGCTCAAATGCTTATTATTTTGCAATTTTTCTACCACCTCATCAGCACTAGCTTCATAGAATCGATCATATAATATAGTCTTGAACTATTGCCAGTTTAACGTATACCAATTCCTTTGAACCAGTTTAACATATGCCAAGGTATACCAATTCCTTTGAACCAAGTCTATGCTCATCCTGTTAAGTGTCCAGAGGCCAAATTTACCCACTGATCTACTGAAGTTCCTGCCATCTGGAAGAAATTTTCACACTATTCTATCCATCCCAATGGATTCTCCCCTGAAAACAAATTCAGTTCAAGCTTGGGTCCTTTGATAACAACTTCTGCATAATATGATGTAGGTTACAATTTTCTCCCATATAAGAGTTTCTCTGAACATCAAACAATTGGACTCTTGGAAAATGATCTGTTTGAAATGGTAAGCTACCACTACAGAATGCCCCAGAATTAAAATTCTAAGTAAGAACTGGATGGTTATATGTTGGAATCTACACCCCATATCCTACTGGACCTATTCCCATCTGTGAAGCCGTGTTTGGTACTGACCCAAAGTTAAAACTATGTGTTGGTTGAGGAATCTGATGATGCACATCATTACTTACTCCAGTGGTTCCTAATCCTCCAAAAACTCTCAGGTTTGCTTGTGATGCGGTCCGAATAGCAAAAGTATAAATTGGTAATTGGCTACTCATAATCATTTGACATTCTGGCAAAAGGTAGGGCTCAAACTTATCTGTGGTTGAGTTGGAGTTATCACCTGGATGCTCAAGTCAACCGCACCATAAGAAATGCTATCTTCCTCCACGGCTGGAACACTCGGATTCCCCATTGTGCCCGTCACCTGCCATGGCTTGCTCAATAGAATAGCCTTGATCTCAACAACGTCAGACTTCAATCCTTCCAAATTTGAGAGCCAATCATGGATCTTTTCGATCTCCACCCTATTTTCCATCTCCAACTCTTCTTCTCTGAAATCTTTTGAACTCCAGCACCTGTGGCCATACACTCTGACACCCAATACAGATCGAGGGATTTTACAAGCCAACCTCGACTCAGATTTTCCAATACCAAATCGATTTGCCCAGGAAAGATCGTCCTCTGATGCCAATTTGTCAGGATTTGGGTGCAAACCAAACCGAATTCTGAATCAAACTGGCGGAACAGAGAGAATCCACAAAGAACACAAGAGAACAAACTAGGGATTACTCTAACAAACTAAAATAACACTGGGATATGCAGAATCTCCATATCATTCCATTTTCCATCATAATCGAGTTTTATACCCAAAAGTTTTTACAGCGTTTTGTCTCATTTGAACATCTCGGTAAGAACAGAGGAAAACTGAAGTGAATTGAGACCAACGACAACAGTTATGGGCTGCAGTGTTTTCGGTAAAATTTTTTGGTCATTTAGCCATAGGATCCATCATCTTCTTTTCTACCAGCACATCTAGCCGTTAGTGATCCTTTAAGCGAAATCGTCGAACCGTTATAAAGAACGCCAACTTCGCTGTATATCTTCCTTCTTCAGAAATACTGACACCGCAGCGGCGGTGGCGAGGTCCGGCTTGCCGGTGTAGCTTGGGTGGCCACGGAGCTTGATCAGGTTGTCGGTGTCGGTGAGCTTGGTTTCATAGGCGACGTGGTACGCATTGAGGTTAGCGTGGGTGGAGCGGACGACGTTGATCCAGGCAAGGCCTACCACGTCGCCTGCGACACCAAGCTCACCGACGCCGACAACCTGATCAAGCTTCGCGGCCACCCAGGCTGCATCAACAAGCCGGACCTCGCCGCCACTGCCACGGCTTCCTACGGGCTCGTCCTGAAGGGCCTCCCCTTGGCGTTCTACGAGCGCAAGTGGGACCTCACCTCACCATGGTGGACGCGCTGACGGGGTACACGCCAGCGAAGCTGGGGCGGATCGGTGCCATATATAATGCGGGGATGGCGGCGCTGGCACGGCCGTTGGGGATGGCACGACAGATAGTAGTTTGGGATTTTTAAGACCTTAGAATTATTTGTATTATAATTTTAACAAATTTCAAATATATATATATATATATATATGTTAGTTTTATAATGGTACAAAATTATTATACAAGACTATAGAGTTATACACTAAAATTTTTTAAGTTCCGCCACTATACAAGCTCCGGCACTTCGTCGTCCCAAGCCACCAGGAGATGGACGGCATGCATGATACCATACACGATACGTCGATGCCCGGCAGAAACATGATCATATTAGCTACACAGCAAGCATGACACACGTCCTGGCTGCTGTCTGTGAAGTAGGCACCTCGCCGGTGACCTGGTCGACGTCCGTCCACGCCGTCGGCAAAGTAGAACGCGTCACGCCGTCAGCCTCGGTCGCCAGCGCCGCCGGACCTCATGAGCGCGACACAGAGATCGATCTCCAGGCCCATGCTGCCGTGCACAAGCTCTCGATCTGTTTTTGAGAATTATTACATACTTCTACTATGAAAAGGATGCTATTGCCTCACTGTAACACATACGGCAAAATGGGTTGCCAGTACATCCTGCAGACTGTCGAAATTTGTGCTGTCCTTTTATCTTAATTTGCAATGGTAGAGATGAAAGCAAATCAAATTTCCCACATGAAAGGTTCCACCAGAAGCCAGCAGCACACATGAGATCAGATTGAGAAAAAAAACAGTAGGAAATTAACTACTCCTTGCAGTTATAAAAGAAAATCGTTTTTTTGTAACAACTGCGTTCATCACAGCTGACGCTCCATGACATGTGAAACATACATGAGCAACCATTATATATATATTCATATCGCACGTACTATTATACTTCTTCTAAAAGAGGCCAAGGTAATTTAAGACATTAAACAGATGAGGTAACTATGCCGATGTAGTCGAGTTCGACAGACCCCAGCCACAGCTTTCCGTCCCTCTCCGTCACCTCGCTGAGCGTCACGCCCTTGGTGGCCGTCAGCTCCTCCACCTGCACACCGTTGCCATCGAGCCGTACTCCAACCAAGTGCTTGACCGGAGCCGTCGGGTTCACGTTCAGTCACGCCTTCTCCTGGTTCAACGCCACCCAGTAGCCCCCTTCCCGTCACACCTCACGTTGTCCGGGTACCCCGGCAGGTCGGTGAAGAGCTCGGACTCACCGGCTCTGGGCCCTTTGATCCAATACCTGGCCGCGTATTGCTGGTCTTCTCAAAATTACATAAAAACATCACACCTGGAAACATCGACAACGTTTTATGCCATTGGTTTGGTTTTCCCCAACGTCTCAAACAAATAATGCTGAAAAATAATCCAAGTAATAACTCATCCTGTCTACTCCCTGTCAGACTCATACGGTGTATTACTTAGAGCTTTCGTGTTAGCACGACTAGCATTATATACACACAGCGCAGGGGAAATTTGTGTGACTTACCAAGCTAAGTCATCATCACAGGCATATGAAGAACCCAATGCTTATTGGATGGATGCTCAAGGTGGGTAGGTAGGTATTATTGTGTGAGCTTGTTCCTTGAGTCATGCAAAGAAGGGCATTCAAGGAAGGAGAAGAAACATCTGAATTCGATTACAATCAGGAGCAGCGCGCAGACTAGTGTATATACCTCTTCGGTTTGGAATCGTTCCTTTCTTAGAAGCTTCTTCTCGGTAGCTCCACTTGACCAGGGCGGTAACAAATTAGTATAGACGCTGTAATCTATATTTTGTGAAATAAATATTTCTAAAATGCTAGATGAACATATTTATTAGTGAAAAGAAATGTGAAAAGATAAGATTTGGCTAAGAACAGTGAGCTTGTCAAAATAAAATAAAAATTTACATACCATATCTTGAGCTGAAAATTTTATATTATCTTCCAAGTGGGAACATAAATCACCAGTAAAAATATCAAAAATAAATAATTAGGTCTATTTCCTTTAAAAATTCAAAGATATAAAACCAAAAATTCAAAAATTCCATTGTCAGAATTACTATAAAATAAATATAAATTATATTAAACGGAATTTTTACAAAAGAATCATCCTACCATAAGAAGATTCTACAAAAAAATTTAAAAAATAGTGAAAATTAAATAAATTAAAATCAGTAAATAAGAAAATGAGCACAGTAGCCTGTCAAAATGTATATAAAATCTATACACAATATTTCAATCTGGAAATTTTACAAGTTAATAAACATTATCTAAGAATTAAATTAGAAAAATATAAAAAAAATTGGGACATGTTTGCTAGCTCATTTAGTGGATCAAACTGACTGTATTCACAACCAAAACCCCGAGTTCATCCTTGCTGTCACCTATAGGTGGGACCATGGCGCTGTTTGGGCCCACATGTCAGACGCAGCTCCTCTCTTTCTTCCTCCTGTCCACGTCGGAGCCATGTAGCCGAGCTCCCTCCTCTGTTCATCTTGCCAGCGCTGCACTTCACATCGCTCGAGGCCGCGCTGACGTCGCCCGCCTACCAAGGTGCTACCCTTCACGCATTAGGCACTAATCTAACCATGCTGTCCCCTGTGCAAGCACTACAAAACCGCCACCGAGTTCCCAGGGTTACACCTAGGGGTGGAATCGAGCCAAGCCGAGCCAGGCTCGGCTCGACCGAGCTCGTTAGTTTGCGAGCCGAGCCTGGGTTCATTGTCTTTGTCGAGCTGAAAACCGGGCTCGGTCGAGCCTCTAGCCGGCTTGGCTCGGCTCGCGAGCCGCCTGGCATGTGGGCCCGCCTCTAGCTCTACTGCTCTCCTCTGGACTTCTAGAGTCTGCAAGACTGCAAGAATGGAATGGAACTATGGAAGTATGGAACTATGGAAGGGTGTTTTGTTACTTTTGTATACACTTTGTGTTATGTTATTTATGTCAGACTGAATCACTAAACCATCATGCATTCTATATTTCATTGTATGTTCCTTGTTCAATATGACTGTATGAATGCCAAGCCGATTGAATGTTCAGGGTCAGTGGCTAATTTTGTATTAAAATTAAGCCTCATGTAATTTGGATAATTGATTAGTGATTAGTGAAAATGATTCTAAATGTCTGAATTTTATCGAGCCTAACGAGCGCTCATGAGCCGGCTCGAGCTCAGCTCATTGTAGCACTGAGCCAGACGGTAGGCTCGGACTCGGCTCGTTGATGCACCGAGCCGAGCCGAGCCGCGAGCCTCGAGCTGTTTTTCCACCCCTAGTTACACCGCTCCTCTCACTATAAAAGCCAACCAATAAGCACCAATTATTGTAAAACGTCGTTGACCGCCAACAATCAATCACCAGTTGTAGATGCAATCACGAGAGTAAGAACAATAAACACATAATGTAGGGGTGGAATTCTCTCTCGCTTTATTGATTCCATCGTTTACAATGAGGGGGCACCCGATATATATAGCGGTGTGAGAGAGAGTTTGGATTTGACCACATTAGGAAGAGATAGAGTCCTAACCATATTTGGTTTAGGTTTCCTTATCTCACAACACTCCCCCTTGGTCGAATACCGCGTCATGCATATGTCTTGTTAAAAACTCCACTCAAAAACCCAGTGGGAAAAAGGAGATGGAGAAAAGAGAATATTGCACTCGCACTTTATGTTGTACTAGTTGCCTCATTAAAAACCTTCATGTGAGAAAACTTCAAGAAAACTTACAGAGGGAAAAGAGTACAACTTATAACCTTCAGGATTTTATTAGGATCTTCAAGATCGCAATAAGGGTTATTGTTCAAGGGTTTTCTCCCCAACTCGTGATCTCTAAGTCTTTTCATTCCAATGCCTTTAACATATCTTTGAAATGTGGATTTAGGCAAGGACTTAGTGAATAAATTCGCAAGATTTTCACATGACTTAGTTTGCAAGATTTTTATCTCACCACTCTTCTGGAGTTCGTGAGGATAAAATAACTTAGGAGCAATATGCTTCTTGATGTTGCTCTTTATATAACCCAATTGCATTTGTGCAACACAAGCAGAATTATTTTCAAAGAAAATTGTGGGGGGTATCGACGGTGTTAAGGCCACATGACTTCTGGATATGGCTAATCACACGTCGCAGCCAAACACATTTACGTGAGGCTTCATACAAGGCTATAATCTCTGAGTGGTTGGTAGAAGTTGCTACCAGAGTGTTTACAAGACCACCGGAAAAGGTGAACCACAGAGAGAAATACAAAACCATCCGAGATTTGGCATTATGGGGATCGTGCAGATAGCCAAAGATCCGTGATATCCCACCATGGTCAAGTCTTGGTTCTTCGGAAAACAACCCAAGATCTTGAGTACCTTGGAGATATCTCGAGTAAAGTCTTTTCACCGGCCCAATGTCTTCGGTTGAGCCGAACTATACCTTGCTAGCAAATTCACTGCGAATGCAATATTAGGCCTTGTGCTGTTCGCAAGGTACATGAGTGCTCCAATAGAACTTAAATATGAGACTCTAGGTCCTAAGACTTACACATTTTCCATCCTCGGTCTGAATGAGTCTTTATCCACTTCGAGGGATTTTACGACCATGGGGGTTTTCAAGGGATGTTATTTATCCATATTAAACCTCTCCACTACCTTTCGGGTATAAGAAGACTGGTGAATAAGAATTCCTTCTGAGAGATGCTCTAGCTGCAGGCCTAAGCAAAATTTGGTTTTACCCAAATCTTTCATCTCAAACTCCGTCGTGAGGTAAGCACTTGCTTCCTTTATCTCCTCTGTGGTTCTGATGATATTCAGATCATCGACATACACTGAGATAATACAGAATCCATTCTGGGATTTCTTTATGAACACACAGAGACAATCATCATAATTAGAGTATCCCTTCTTCAGGAGGAACTCACTAAACCAGTTATACCACATTCTTCCCGACTGTTTTAACCCGTATAGCGATCTCTTTAGTTTGACGCTATACATGTTGCGATTATTAGGATCCAGGACTTTTATTCCTTCAGGGACTTTCATATAAATGTTCGAATCCAGTGACCCATATAAATATGCGGTCACCACATCCATCAACTACATTTCTAAATTTAAGCCAGCTGCCATTAATATTAAATATCGGAACGTTATTCCACTCATTACAGGAGAATATGTTTCATCGTAATCGATGTCGGGTCTCTGCGTGAACCCTTGTGCTACAAGCCTCGCTTTTTATATCTCACCACCTGGGTATTTTCATTTCTCTTCTGGATGAAAAACCCATTTGATCCTGCAGGGAATTACTTTAGGAAATATTCAGTCAACAGGACCAGAAACTTTCCCCATATTAAGTGAGCGCTGCCTCAATTGCTTCTTTTGACCCTATCTAAGCGCTTTTGGCACTCTGCCATGAACTTTGGATCTGGATCCAGTTTTTAGCAATTTTAGAGGCAAATATATGTCGACAATTGTAGTTTTTTTATTCATTTCTCCTGCATCACTTCGGGGATATATCTATATAAATTTCTTCCAGCTCCTTGTGATTTCCTACAACGACGGAGTCTGGGTATTCCGACTTCCCAACGTGGAAATGTGCGCGCTAATATACGCTGGGTTATCATCTTCAGGATGGATCACTTCAGGAATGTTACCATCTCCAGGATGGCTCACTTCAGGGATTTTCTCAACATCAGGTCAAGCTTCTTCTACTGTTATGGGTAGTGTTCTTATTTGTTCGATTCTCTACTTCTACGGACGTCTCCGCGGAATTGAGTCCCGTACACCTGGAGGCCTCCCCCTCTTCTTATCATGAGGGTCAAGAGTAGGTTCAATATCCTTCTAGGGTATCTCCACTCTTTTCAGTGCATATACTTCAGGTATATGAGATCTTTCACTCCCTTATGACCAGTGAAGGTATTTGGCAGATTATTAGCTTACTTATTGCAGATTTATTATCCTTGAACTTCAAGTTCAGTCTTTCTAGTGAGTGGGTCTAAGGACTAGGCATTCTGTAATGTGGTACTTTTCTCCCCCTAATGCCGAAAAATGTCCTTAGTATAATCAACAGATCGAAAGTGTCACGCATCCCATGTCATAGGCTCTAGGTATTTTAATACATGATGGAGATTCATAACCTACATGGATCCTCAACTGCTAGTGAGGTCCTATCGTTGTACGCTGTGGTGGAGAGATTGGCATGTATACAGCACAGCCAGGTTTTTGCAGATGGGAAATACTTAATTCTTTTCCACGCACTATCTACAATGGGGAAAATTTTAGGATGTGCAGTTGGACTGAGTTGAATTATTACCGCAGTGTGCAGCACTGCGTGGCCCCAACAACTGGTGGGAAACCAATTATTTTGCAAGAGCGGCCAAGCAATAAGTTTTCTATTCTCTTAATGAATGACTCTGCAAGGCCATTTTGGGTGTGGACATAAGGTACATAATGCTCTATATTAATGCCTAGAGCCATACAATAATCATGAATGCTTTTGGGGTAAACTTGCCAGCATTATCCATTCGAATGGACTTAATCCTTTCTTCTGGAAAGGAGGCTCTTAATTTAATGATTTGGGTGATTAATTTAGCAAAGACATGGTTCCTAGTAGATAAGAGACATACATGGGACCATCTAGTAGAAGCACCTATTAGCACCATAAAATATCTAAAGGGGTCCGACAGGGGCTGAATTGGTCCACAGATATCACCTTGAATTCTCTTCAAGAAATTCAGTGATTCTTCCCTAATTTTAAGATGAGATGGACGAACTATCAGCTTTCCTTTAGCACATGCAGGGCACATAAAAGCTTCAGGTTTAGGAAAGGATGTAGTTTTTTATATTATGGCCAGCAGAATTATTTATTATTCTTCTCATCATATTCAACCCAGGATGACCCAGACGATCATGCCAGATCTTAAATATTTCTGGGGTTTTAACTATGGTTTTCATCGCAACATAAACTTCTGGTTTTCATTACAACTTAAATAGCATAGCATGATTAAATAAATTTCCTAGGAAAATCACACTATATTAAATTTGACTGATAATCGCTCAACAGGAGCGTAGACCATTGTTCATTCAGGAACACAAAGACTAAGCTGATAAATGAGGCTCTTAAGGAGTCTCTAAAGGATAATACGACATCGACTCTAAAGGAAAACTGGGAGACTACTCCATGTCTCCATATAAATCATTTATATCGTTCTCCTGGGACTTGTCTTTATTCTTTTGGAATTCTTTCAACTCATCCCCAATGAGATCATCCTCTTCCATGGGAGTATCACCATAACCAAGGAGGCTCTTCTTGAATTCTTCTATGGGGTCAGAGGTTTGATCATCATCCAACTCCATTTTATTGTCAACAACAGGTTGAGAAGTGAAGTGCGCCGCCTTTATTCTCTTGATTCTTCCGAATCTCCGAAGGATTTCATGTACAACTCCACCAAATGCTTTGGGGTGCGACATGTACGTGACCAGTACATCCACACCTATAGCATGGTTGTTTAGGATCGTGAGATTATTTGTTGGTCCTTTCTTCCGAAGCGATTCGATCCATTTTCTTTTGTTTTCCATCGATTTATCTCTTCCTTTATGATTTTTGTCATTCTTCCATTTATCCCTTTCTGCTTTTTGGCCTGCTTCATGCGGCCTCGCCATCGCTAGCTTTCTTTGAGCGGTTGCATGTGCTTCAGACAATGCATGACTCCCACTAGGTAGGACTTGATAATTCTTCATTAGGAGTTCATCATGTTTTTCTGCTTCTAGCAGAACACATATCGACCTGAGTACTTTTGGTATTTTGCCCGACGACATCAAGCTGCGAGATCCTCATATTGGGATGGAATGTGCACAGAGTCTTGTCAATCTTTTCACTTCCAGGATCTTCCGTCACAAAATGCTAGTTTTGCAACAATCTTGTGCATGGCGAGAGTTGTACGCCAATCGACTTAAAATCTTGGAAGCGTAGGAGTGTCCATTCACGTTGTGCTTCTAGCAGCAAAATGGATCTTTGCTGGTTATATCGTTCCTTCAGGGAATTCCATAAAGCCAGCGGGTCCTCCTCCATCTTATATTCGACCTTCAGGTCCGCATGGAGATGGTGCCTCAGGAAGTGCAAAGCTGCGCACTTAGCAGTTTCAGGGAGAGCTGGAGCACCAACTTCAGGCTGGAAAATTGTGGCTGCAAGAGATCGGGCCGTCAAGTTAATCTTGGCATCCATTGCCCAAGTGAGATAATTGCTGCCATTCAGGGCAAGCTCAGCAAATTCTTTCTTTGCGATGTCAGACATATCCTATATGCAAACAAACAGGGATTTTACTTCAGGTAAAATATTGATTTGCATGATTAATATTGAATCAGTAAAGTATGGTCTATATCTATTCAATAGATAATTATCACAGATTTTCCAGGATTTTTCTAGCATTTTTCATAATTTCCTGCTAATTATTAAGCAATTTCCAGAATTACTAATTAACAGAAGAATAAACTTCAATGTGAAATAAACTTATCATAATACTAATTACATCTTATGTAACTCTCATTGGTTGGGTATGAAATCATGTAATGAATGCCTCCGTCAACATGACTTTTGGCCAGGTCAACCCGCCCTGAGGGCTCACATGAGGGAGGGAGCACTTCCCGATTTCGGGCGCCAATTAAGAAACCTAGCCTCATGTGTGTTTTCCTTAGACACCAATTGTCATGTATCTGTTCCTTCAAAACTGAGATCAAAAGCCCAACCCCTTATGCCTTCAAGCCCAAAAGAAAACCGCTTTGATAACTCGATTATTTCCATAATTTTCTAGCATTTCTGTTAGTTATTAAGCAATTTTCAAAATTACTTAATAAGAGAAGAATAAATTTCAGCACATATAATAATGCTAGCAAATAACCCATAGAATAGAACTTCCAGAATATACTAGATGGTAATTTATTAAGTTTTACGGAAATTCATATACCTAAAAACAAGAATTTTAGGGTTTATTGTCAATTTCAACATCATTAATCAATTTCAACATTATTAATTTTTTTTTTCAATCGGGCAGAAAAGCCCATTGGCCATATTGCCTCCTCGTGCCCATATGACCTAAAGAACTGGTCCATCCATGGACTTGCTCGATGCATATTTCTTCCGCATGGGCTACTGGCCCATTTGAGAGCATGGCCTCGGCCTGAGACGTGAAAAGCCCACATTCGGCTGGTGGCCCACGCAGATCCAGGGCAAGCGGCCCGCTTGGGGAAGCGGTAAAAGGAACATGAGGAAAAACCCTAGCCGCCTTTTAGCGAGCGCCGCTCGCCACTGTCTCCTCCCAGCATTGCAACCACCTCGAGCGCAGCTGTGTACTGGCGGAGGGAGAGCGGGCACCATCGGCGTGAGGAGACCGAGTGTCAGGACCCAAATCGAATTCGATCCAGGTTCTCCCGATCAATCGCTGAACACGAACACTCCTGCCGCCAGAACGAGAGAAATTACCAGTACTAGCTAGGGTTCTACAATACTCTAAAGGAGGCTAAAGTAATATGCGGAAGGTTATTTTCTTTCCATTCCATTTCAGAATTTATACTTCGTCTGAATTACAGCAGTAAAAGTAAAGATTAACCACTCGAAATGAAGACTGACGAGTAAAAGAGAGTAAAACGACAAAACACAGATTAAGTATCTCCGGTAATCAGCATGCTCGGTAGGATGACCGTAGAGATGGAGCGATTTCTTCGCATTCACCATGGTGGGTCACGATTCTTTTAAACCCCTTCTCTGCTTACGGCTTCACTTACTCTGCTTCTTCCGATTTTCCGCTTCGCCAACATCCAGCTCCATGCACTCAATACCGACAAAACCCCCTTCAAGCACAAACTTGTCCTCAAGTTTGAAAAGGTGGAAAAGTACTGGATGAAGCAAGCGTATTTCCCACTAGCATCCCATCTGCCAAATCCACCCATCCTATAAACCATTGTTTGATCGCAATCCCTTTCTTGGTATATTTCGAGATTATTATCGTTTCCAACATACATCCATCTCTTGTAATTGCGAATTTCTGATTCCAGTTTATGCGTCGCCCCAACAGATCGACTCGATTCATAAGTCCGACCCGATTTGTGCTATTTTATCATCATGTTCATTACCAGTTTTAACCACAGTCACCCACTCCATAATAGCATAGGTGAGAGCATTACATACTTCAGTTTCTTGAACTGGATGTTCCATCCGACAAAAAGCATCAGTAGCTTTATTCTTTTTTCCTTTCTTATATTCCATTTGAAAATCAAATTCCATAAGCTTGAGCAGTAATATATGCTATATCCCCTCAACCCTTGGTCCCAAGAAGTTACTGGAATATGCTGTCGGCCATTCGGACTGCATTAGGATAGCCACAATACCTGAACCACTTGCATCAGTTTCAAGCACAAATGCCTTGCCCAAATCAAGTAGGCCTAGAACCGGATAGGTAGTCAAAAATTGTTTGGAATGTGCAAAAGTCCTTGTATGCTCCATTTCCCATTTAAGACAATCATTCTTCAGTAACTCAGGAAGATGTGCATGCCCATACCCTTTGACTACTTGTCGAGGATAACCCGTTGATCCCACCAACCCTTAAATTTGGACCATTGAAACCGAATAGTCCATTGAAAACATCCATTACCTTCTTAGGATCAATAATTACCCTGCTGCACTTGATTACATGGCCGATATCCTCAATATAATCTCTGAGTGAGGGTGCATTTACTCCTTTTGCCACCACCTAATTATTCTTCAAAAGCTGCAAGGTAATTCTTAGATGCTTCAAACGATCCTCCAATGCGGTTCCAGATAATGAGGTATATGATCGGCCTCAAGCCGAGGCTCCCACAGGTTCCAAATGAATTACATGATCACATTCTCTTTTTGGTGACAGCATATAAACTTCAGAAAAAACATCTACATACTCGCTCAGCAAGTCTTCAACCATCTGGTTCACTTGTGACATTCCCTCGGGTTGTGTCAGGTCTAAAGTATTAACCTGCACAAGAACCCCACCAATGATATTCCATACGATGCCTGTGGCTCTTCCCATTCCAATATCTAGTAGTGGTGACTGAATGGTATTAAGAGCGGCATTTCTTGCTCTTGACTTTCCTGTAGCAGTCCCGATACCCATCAAAGATGACTCACGAATGCCTTGCTGCGAGAATATCATCGCCAAGTTGAATGCTTCACATACGGAGTGTTTGGAGAAACAGCAGACAATAGCTTGTCATTGGGGATGACAATGAGAGTGTCCACACTATTTCTCAAGGCCGCTATCCCTCTTGAGCTTGAACTGCCTGCTTCCTTCCCTCAAATGAGAATGGTGTTGTGACAATCGCGGTCAAGATACCCATGGACTTGACAATTCCAAAGAATTCTGAGGAGCACCTCCGCTTTTTTTTCCTAGTTTTGTGACTTTGGCAAGAGCAAGACAAGTACCCATCTTTAACAAAGAACTCAACCATGTCCGACTTTGATACAATAGTACCATCTTGAGCCGAGCCTCATATTTCACAAATACTTCTCGGGGTCCTTTGGGCTCTCCCATTTTGTCCATCCTTCAAGATCTTCTTGAATATACCACCATCTTTGCAAATGTCCTGTAAAGGTGACCACCATTCAAAAGGAATTCCTTGGGATGTCAATTGCAACAAGATCTCAAGACACATTGCCTCCAGATTGGAATGCCTTTGCGGTGTTCTGCGCAGTTCCTCTTCACCGGGTAATCGTGAATGTACACATCCAACATCTTGTCTGCTTCCCAAGCACTTTTCTCTTCATCTGTCTTTTCTTTGTTGCTGTACTCCTCGGGATCTTTCTCAGCGATTTTCCTAATCAGGTCAAAAGCTTTGCGAATTAGTTTCTTCTTGATGGTCTTCAAACTGTTATGTTGTTGAAGCATTTCTCGTGAACCATTGAGAAGCAGTGTGTCTGAGTCAACAATACCCATCAAAAAGCCGAGATACTTGGAAGAAGTTCATCAAATTCATCAGAGATGAAAACTCTCCTAACATCTGATTTTGAGATTAGACTTGTTAGAGTTGTAGTAACTCTCATAGAGATCATGTGGAGCCTTTGGGGAAACGAAGAGCAAAGCTTTGAACTCAACATCGCCCTCAACAATGAAGTGACTCCAGTACATATTCTTGTCATCCCCGAAGTCCTTAGCTAGGGAGTGGTAAAACTTGGAGTATTCTTCTTTAGTAACCTCCTTGGGGTTACGAAGCCATATAGCCTTCATATCGTTCAGAAGCTCCCATTCAGTGGTAGTCTCCTTTATTGTCTTTGTCCTGGGCTTTTCCTTTTCACTCTCTTCTGTTTCTTATTCATGGTCAGGATCTTCATCCTCCCCATGCCTCGGAATAGCATGCACTGCTTTCTTTACCTTGCACTTAAGGTTATGTCCTGGTGTCCACGGCTCATTACAATGCCCGCAATTCTTTGATCTCTTGTCAGTGGAAGCGATTCTAACTTGTTCAGTCCGCTCTCTTGGTTGTGGTGTTTTGGGATTATCGGTTTGTGCTTTAATCTTATAACTACCACTTCCATATCCAGCACCATACCCATATGCTCCACCAAAGAGTGATTGTTCCAAGCACCATAGTCTACATTACCACCATAACTCCCCAAGTCAAGAAACGAGAACCAATCGCATTTGGATTGCCATAAGGTCCACCATACGCAGCAGAACAGCTCCATAATTCCCATATGCACCCCATAATTTTCATATGCGATGCCAAGTTTAGCATATCCATACCCATATCCGGTTTCACGTAATCAGAACCTCCTCGCACCATATTCTGCTAGCGTTGGAGTTAGGCCCATTGTTACTATGAAAACCCCATTTGATAAATTCCTTGGTACCCTCGAGTTCAGAGTGGGAGATATATCGATGTTGATAAACAGCACCGAGGATGATATTCAACCGCTCCGGATCCGACCGTTGATACAAGTGTGGCCCATGTCCGCATACAATGATGACTGGGTTGGTAAATTTAAAGATGATGCTCTATAGCTAGGTTGTGCAGCTAATTTGATTGCCGACATGAACACAGGTCCCCCACTACCGACCACAGCTTGAGGATCAAATAGATTCTGCATACTTGGAAGGGTTTGTGGAAAATAAATAACATTCACCTGATTAGCCGTATTCTGACCTGGCATTACCCTCTCCTCTAGGACGGCCGATGCGTTGGTGTTCTCTCTGTAATCTCCCATCGGCTGTGGCAACCTCAATAAGATCGCCTTGATCTCTGCCATATCCGTTCGAAGCATTTCCATCCGATCTTAAAGCTTCTTGATTTCCCAACCTCGACCTGATTCTTTCACCCGAACGCCAAGAACCAAAGATCGCTCGATACCACTTTGTCGGGACCCAAATCGATTCGATCCGTGTTCTCCGATTAATCGTGAACACGAACACTCCTGCGGCGAACGAGAGAAACTACCAAGATTAGCTAGGGTTCTACAATACTCTAGAGGAGGCTAAAGTAATATGCGGAAGGTTATTTTCTTTCCATTCCATTTCAGAATTTATACTTTGTGCGAATTATAGCAAAGAAAAGTAAAGATTAACCACTCAAACGAAGATCGACGAGTAAAAGAGTGTAAAATGACAAAACATGATTAAGTATCTCCTAGTAATCACTGCTTCGGTCGATGACCATAGGATGGGCGATTTCTTCGATTCACCATGGCCGCCGATTCTTTTAAACCTTTTCTCTGCTTCGCTTCACTTACTCGCTTCTTCGATTTTCCGCTCGCCAACATCCGAGCTCCAGCAGCACTCACCGACACCGAGGCGGCGCTGGGAAACCTGATGTGTGGCACGGAGTTGCTACCGGCAACTCGGCTGTGGAAACGTGATGGGTCGGGATCCGCGGTAGCACGACCGCTTTGGGCGCATCGGTCGGAGCCAAAAGCGACGGGCTCGAGGCCAATCGGCCAAGAAATCGCAGCAACGTTCGAAGAGCCGGCGGCCGCGGAGTCACGGACTCCATCGACATCGGCAAACAGCAGGGAGAGCGCTTCGGGCGCAACGGCAGAGGTGCAACTTCCGGCGCAACAGATCGGCAGCAGCTCGGTCGTGCACGACTTTGGGCACGGTGGGTTTAGTGGCATCTCAATCCAGTGAGGCGGGCTCATCGGTGTCTCGGCCGGGCGTGACTTCGGGCGCTACGGGCCCGGCGACATGATGCCGGTGAGTCTTCGGGCGCGATTTGCGGCGGAGACGAGGTGGCACATTGCTTCAGGCCGGTGAGCAATGAGACACCAACGAACAGGGCCATTTTTTTAATTTTCTGATGAACAGTAACTCAAGATTGTTGTACTGCTATGATTGAATGACCTGCAGGATCGAAAGATAGTACCTTGATTGGATCTGCAGTAGAAATTTTGCAGACTATCGCGTAGGATAAAGACGCGTAGGACTTTTTTTTCTTTCAGCAATTCGAGTGGATGCCGGTATGATGGCGAGTTGATTTCTAGGAATGAAAACCTAATTCTCTCAATTCTTAATTTACTTTCCGCATTTACATTATGCTTTAAATTCAGTAGTTAAATTCAGTATTTACATTTCACAATTTAAATTCTTGCAATTTACATTCTAGCAAGTTTGATTTGCCTCCTCTCCTTTTACTTCCTTGTGCTTCTTACGCTGAGAATGTATGATTGATGGATGAATCTATCTCAGATCATATCCCAATCATCTAGGCAAATCTTCTCTTGAATTTTGAAAGAAATCGATATATTTTACTTAGAATGAAGAAATCTTGGTAGATCATGTTTTTGGGATTCTTCTCTTATGTTCTTGCTTGCTTTGACATGTGGGAGGTTATTAAGATCATCTTAATCATGAAAAACCCATGATTAAGCCTAGGGCTAAGTTTTTGTTTTTGAACCTGTTCTTATGCACTATTCCTTTAATCAGAAAAATGTCGAACTTTGACATGAAGCCTTGTGATTGAAGGTTGGAATAGGTTTTTAACATCTATAAGAACGTGTCTATAAAGTTTCATAGGGTTTGGATCAACGATCAAAAGATCCATTGATTTTCCTCTTGAAGTCGTGCTGATTTTTTCTGCTCATTGTGTTGTTTTTACTATAGCACTAAGACTACCGCTACAAGAACCTAGTTGTGTTAGGGTACCGCTCATCCGATGCGATCAGAGCTGAACGTGGTAGTAGTGCCGCCTTGCTAAAATTTGTTTTCTACTTTGCTTTGATGAATTGAGAGTCCGAGACCAACGACAACGATTATGGGTCGCAGTGTTTTGTAAATTTTTTGGTCATTTAGCCATAGGATCCATCATCTTCTTTTCTACCAAAGACATCTAGTCGTTAGTATCCTTTAAGCTTAAATCGTCGAACCGTTATAAAGAACGCCAACTTCATCAGATATCTTCCTTCTTTAGAATCTCGACACCGCAGGCGGTGCGCAGGTCCGCTTCTTGGTGTAGCTGGGTGGCCGGAGCTTGATCAGTCGCGGTGTCGGTGAGCTTGGTTTCATAAGCGACGTGGTACGCATTGAGGTTAGCGTGGGTGGAGTGGACGACGTTGATCCAAGCAAGGCCTACCACGCCGCCTCGACACCAAGCTCACCGACGCAAACCTCGATCAAGCCGTGGCCACCGGTGCATCAACAAGCGGACTCGCCGCCATTGCCACGGCTTCCTACAAAGCTCGTCTGAAGGGCCTCCCCTTGGCGTTCTCTGGCGCAAGTGGGACCTCACCTCACCATGGTGGACGACCGACGGGTACATGCCGGTGAAGCTAGGGCGGATGGGTGCCATATATAATGCGGGATGGCGGTCTTTGGCACGGCCGTTAGGGATGCACTACTACGTAACCAGCTACCACAAGCGGCTCAGAACCCCTTTAGAAGCGGTTTATAACGCTTCTAAGCAAATCAATGTGATACCCGTCGGGTATCACAAGTGGTTGCTCGAACCGCTTTGGCTGTGTGGCACGAAGCGGTTGGGAAGGTGTCCAGAAGGCGGTGGAGCCGCCTTGGGGGACTCCTGGCGGTTCGTGTTACAAACCGCCAGGAGAAGGATATCCGCGGTTAGTCTTACCAACCGCTAGGAGAGCAACACTCAAGCGGTTGGAGTCACCAACCGCCAGGAGAGAGTTTTCGATTATATGTATTTTAGAATATGTTCTTACGGTGTTTTTTTATATCATTTTTACCATAAAATTAAATATGAGTGGAGGAGTTTCTTGCGCAATTAAATATATATTACATATGCATACTCATACACATGTTCACAAGCTAGCTCAAGACACAAAAAACGAACTTAATAGTGTAAAAAGGACAAGTACATACACGCAACCGACGTTTACAAGTTTGAATGATAAAAAAAATGATTATCGAACTCATTTCTTGCATGCGTCACTCTTTATGTCCTTGGTCGACGTGGATGTCGTCATCAGTTAAGCGGTGTTCAACGAAGGACCAAGCCTTACGTGGAACTCGCCATCTGGAGATACAACCTCGTTGATAATGAAGCCGATGAGTTGTTCTTGGAGTGCACGTACCCGGTGAGGCGGGAGCACGTTAACGTGCTCATCGATGTTGGGCTGTCAATTAATTAAGCGGGAAGTATATAAATATCCGATCGCATGCAATTAATTAAAATGTAAGTTGTAGCTAACAAATTGACATGCATATACGAACCTCGGCATAATGTTCCAGCTCATCGCCATGGATAAAACTTTGAATATAGTGGAACACGTAGTAGCCACATAAGTTGTTTCCAACCGTCTGGCGTTTAACCTTCACGGGGAGAAATTTCGAATATCGATGAAGAACTGATATGGCACATGTATATTAATAATAGTTTTTGTAGTATGCACTGCAAAGTGCTTACTATGACTTCAATTCTTTCTTGAATTCTCCTTTTGCTTCTTCTTGAACTTTGTAAATGCCCTGTTAAGGATGTCAATGAACCATTGGTATTTTTGGTGGATTCCTTCTTGAGTCATGAACTATAATCCTGTTTGTTGTCAAGCTCGATGACTAGAAGGATCCAAAGGAAACCTATTCAGTATATTGCAACACATGCGTAAGTAGCTAGTCGTACTATCAATGGCTTAAGAAATACAAGAACAAGAGGTTTGTGAGAACACGTACTTGAAGTTGAAGGGCGTATATGTACGGTTTGTAGTGTCAAGTTTCAACATTGCATGCAAAAGGTATGGCTCAACTAGCGGTTTTGCTTGTCGATGACCGGACTTTCTCGTTGATAACCTCTCGGGTCGATGAAGCCAACGCTCGCTTGCCCGATCTTGTACATCGTTGTATCTCCATTCTACATAAGAAGGGATAACTTAGTTAATTAGATTTTCAATTTTGTGGTGCGAGAGGAAGCAAATGGTAAACTTAGTAGATCGACACTTGGACACCGGCAGACATGAAAGACACGTTGACCTCGTCTCCTTGGTACACATGGTACAAGTCATCAAATTCCAGCCATAGTTCTGTGTTGTTCCCGCGGAAGAAATGCTCATCTTGGAAACGGAGGAGGAACATTTGCTCTCCTTTAGATGCCCTTTTCATGTACCATTCTTGCATTTGACGCATCTTGGTTGGGAGATCTTTTATATCACTTGGATCAATTAGCGGTTTGCCGAACTCATACTTCCATCTGGTTGGTGCCATTGGAAGATCCTAGTCTATTGATTGAGTCCCGCCTCCTTCAGAATGCCATTTTCTCAACTCCTCAAAGACTCACGATCTTTCACTTTCTTCTTCTTTCCGCCGCCAGAGCAGTGTATTTTTCACTCGTAGCCTTTCTTATTGTCCTTTGTAGTCGCCATCATGTGGTGGCGCCGTTCCCCATGATTGAAAGTGCTTCACGCTTTTTTATCTATTTTAACCTTTGGCTCTGGCTTCTTTGGCGAAGCTGCCTGGCCACATCCGTCATTACAGATGCAGCTAGCTCCTCCGCAGTTAGATCATATGGCCTCTTTGGCGGTTCCTTTGACCTTCTCTGGCTGCCGGATGCCGACTTCGTGGGAGGAGGTGCCAGTGCGGGATCCCTCCTTCTGACATCGAGCTTCTTCCTCGGGGGAGATGCTGGAGGCGTGACCGGAGATGTTGGGTGCTTCTTACTTTCGGGCGGTGGCGGTGGCGCGAGTCGGGCTTCTTTGTGGAGCGGGAGATGGAGGAGGCGTGGCTCGACCACCGGGAAGCATTTGCAGCGACGCCGAGGAGGTCGTGGGTTGTCGATGTGGAGGCGTGCTTGCTCTGCGGTGCTCAAATCTGCGGGGCCTCTCTTCTTTGGAGATATAACCTCCACATCATCTGGAAATATGATGTACTTTTTGCGCCAGAGGATGAATGTGCCATGGAGGGCTGTCCAAGCTTGGTCATGTCGCCGCCCAAAGAATCTCGAGCATGAGATCTTGAAGCCCCCACCACCTCTTCCATCGTGACCTTCGAGTATCCGGAGGGTATCTCGTTGCGATGGAACGTCGCCCGCCTCCACTAGATAAGCCATGCCATAAGCCACCTTGAAGGAGAGGTTACGATATCAATGTGTAGCTTCGACTGGCGGCGTAACCTTGATTCTGGCCCACGGATGACGGGCTCGGGTCGCTTAAATATAGGCCACGCGACGCAAGAATCTGCTCTTTTGCGCGGTCGGACCGATCACGGATTTCGCGCCGCTCAACATTGGTCGAACGTAGTGCTCCCTGAAGGCGGGTGATTGCTTCGACACTTTTTGCGTGACGGGACATCGATGGAAGTCTTCGTAGCTCTAAGCTCTTCCTCCAATCGGCCCACTCTACCCCGATCTCTCCTCTTGCTCTCGTCCGGCTCCTCGTAAGTGCTTGAGTCTTTAGCAAAGCCGTGCCTCCATGGCACCTTCCCGAAACCTCGTGTCCGCCCCGGTGCTCGTGGTTTTGAAGGGCATATGTTAGCTCGTCATTCTCCCTGTCCATCACCAAGGATCCTGACCGAGTCTGCTCAATGGCTTCTACAATCCTTTCACCAACTTCTTGGACTGTCGGTGCCATCACCAAGCTACCGTCATCGACAAGTTTGCCCGTGAGCCAAGAACCAATTGCGCAGTGGGGCTCTCAATTCTCGCCAGTATAACATCCTGCTGCCGAAGTTCGTCTTCCCGCTTGTCCCATTTCTTTGCAGCCTTGATGTAACCACCGATCCCGAGATGGTGGTGGTATTTCTTCTTCTGTGCATTCACCCTATTTTTCTCTCTCACGGCTTGTCCCGTGATCCCATGCCTTGTACTCCTCGAAAGCATCCCAATGATCGGCCAGCTTAGGAAATTGATTGAAGTCTGGCCTTTCTCCTTTGTCGATGTACTTGCGGGTGAGGGACGACTTCCACCGCCGAAAGGAAGTTGCCATCTTCTTCAAAGCCCATCCTTCGCCTATACGTTCGTACCCTTCGAAAAGTGAAAATTTCCTTCATATCATTCGAGCAGCGCCTTGGTAGCCGCAGGACTTGACCTATTTCGATGCTGATTGGGACGTGATCCCTCACGTGGTAGCCGCAAGCGTTGTTGAAAGGGCCAATTGCTGATTCCGGGGCTAGCAGACTCCTGTCGTTGCCGATTTCGGTTATCACGTACTTTGTCGAAGGCTTCTTGTTAGGTCCTCGGCTCATTCGGATTTGGGTGGCCGATGAGGTATCGGTCGATACACAAACACATATAATATGAATGATTTTAGAATAATTAACATGTTTACGGTGATTTTATAATGGGTAAGAGTATACCCTGTACCGGTGTTAACGGCCTCATTGTCGGCGTTAGCGGCACCATCGATGTTAACGGCCTCATTGGCTAAGATGCTACCCAACAAGAATGGTCTCGAACATCGATTTTCCGCCTCATCGAAATCCGGGTCACCACGTCTTGGTGTCGCCATCTAGAGTAGAGCAAATCTCGAGGCTTAGATTATATATGAAGACAAGATTGTTGAGAACAATTCGAGTTTGAAAGCATAGTTTAAGATCGCCAAATTTTAACTCTTTGAGCAGTTGACAGGAACAGGTTACTTTCTGCATGCAAATAAACTTTTTATCGCAAATTAAGTTTCCATTGCAATGCACGGGCACATGACTAGTTATTAAGAATCCCCAACAATTTCGTGACAAATGCAGTAAAATTTAACGACTGAAACGCACAATTTAGCAACTATTGGAGTAAAAAAAATATGAAATGCTAGTATTGTGAAAATATTCATGCATAGAACTAGCGGCTCTAGTGGAATCATTCAATTTCTTCTATAGTTCTCAGGGACATGGGGTGTGAGGGAGCGCGGGGACTTAGAAAAAATGTTGACATGAATGTTGACATAAACAACCATATTACAGATTACAACACAAGCATATTGTAATAAATTCCTTTCTCTCGCACCACAAAACAAATATAATATTATTTGGACTTGAAAATATAATAACATATTTCACATATACTTACACATTTCACATGATACATATACAATTGACAATTCATATATACTTATACATTTCACATATACTTACACATTTCACATGATACATATACAATTGACAATTCACATATACTTTACATTTCACATATACTTACACATTTCACATGATACATATACAATTGACAATTCACATATACTTTACATTTCACATGATACATATACAATTGACAATTCATATATACTTAATAAAAAATAATGAATCATTCTTATTCCACACTAATAGAGACTAATATTACCAGACAGAGGGAGTATATATCCCTATGTTTTGGGGCTACATCCTTATGGCTATTATCGAAATCAAATAGATGACTTGTTCAAAACACACAAGCATGCATGCATTCATGCATCTTCACTGCCACATGAGAAGAAAGATTCAATTGTTCGTCACCAAAAAGAAAGGCATACAATTTGGAATGGTAAACACTGACGCAAGAAGGATAATCTTGTATACACATTTGCGGATTTCTGGAGGCAATCAGATTTCTGGATTGTTGGAAAAGATACGAGTATAAGAGCAAGACTTTGTTCATTATTCCAGTTATCACTATAGTTGAGAATACATAATCCACAAATAGCAAGAATGACATAGATAAGATAGAACTTAGCAATTTTAAGTCATCCATTAACATGAATTATGCCTTATATCTCAAAGAGAGGATTATTTAATGTACTCTCAGATTAGGGTATGGATGAAGATAAGGATCTTCACCACAATCACAAATGGGCTAACACTCTATTCAATGGAATAGGCCTTGAACTCTTACCACCTTAAAATGCACACTAAAGAATTCTACTGTCTAGATATATACACAGTCCAGATTATAATCAATAAGTCTTGCTAACCAAAACAACACTTCCAGATCAGCAAGAGTATCAAAATCACTACTGACAGCAAATTCAGTATATCAGAGTTAATCCATTCAATAGTATGAATTTGTTCATATTACACATATATATACTGACTAAGCAGGACTGAGTAATAAATAGAGTATATTGCAGGACTGAGTAATAAACAGATTATATACAGATCAATTAGTGACTGAAATACGAACAAGCATAAGCTAGTCAAATGAGTAGTACTAACAGAAATGAACTGATCAATAACAGGATATCAAACAGGTATAATCTGGACAGCTATAACAAGCATTTAAGTCTATAGTTCAAGGCCTAAACCACAAAAATAAAGGTTCTGATCATTCTAATACCCAAGTTCATCACAGAGCAAAGACCCACGTCAATTCAAGGCAACAAGACAATCTGAACACTTACAGAGGAGCAAAGACTCAAAGCCACTCAGATGAACCAAGGCAAGGCACGACCAATGTCGCTGACCCAAGTGCCACGGAATAGAAGAATCCGCAAGATGGAGGCAGTGACTGGGATTCGAGTGTTTGACAAACTTGCAGAAAAGACATGGGGAAAGGAACATCCAGTACACTGCGAATTTCATTGACAAACTTGCAGAAAATACATGGGGAAAGGAACATCTAGTACACTACGAATTTCATGGATCAGCTAGGGACAAAAGAAAAGAACCATTCTGAATTCACAAGCGCTCTCACTCAGGATCAGCTAGGGACAAGGCACGTTGTGGGCATTTAGTCGAACACCTTGTGGGCAACAGAATAAAGAGGGAGGAGGAGAGCGCGCACAGCTATACCTCTGTCCTCCGGGGTGGAATGTTGGTGTGGCGGCTTGGTGGCCGAGGAGGCGTCGACAAGGACGGCGCGCAGGTCTCGGATTTGAGGTGACATGGTGAGACATAGGAGGTCTGAGAGCGGGGACTTAGAAATTTTGTGGTCTGAGAGTGGGGACTTAGAAAATTTGGTCTCTTGACATACTTATACCGAGAACTCACTTCTACAAGCGGTTGCTAGTAATACCCGCCAGGAAGGACTTCTAAGCTACCGGTATTACAAACCGCTTGTAACATATCTCTACAAGCGGTTTTAGAACTAACCGCTAGAGGTAGGACTTCTACAAGCGGTTCATATTACCAACCGCTTGTAGAAGTGTCGCCCAGTCATTTTACCCCTGGCCTTTTTATCAGTAGACTTTCTACAACCGGTTGATACTAAGAACCGCTAGAAGTGCTCAAGCTGTTGGTATTCTCAACCGCTAGAAGAGAACTTCTACAAGCGGTTAATATTACTAACCGCTTGTAGAACGCATGGATGGCGGAGTGGGAAAGGCCCTATGCAAGCGGTTAGTATTATCAACCGCTTGTAGAGCATAAGCTACTAGCGGCTATTAATACCAACCGCTTGTAAAAGTGCTGACCGGATAATATTCAAAACAATACGGTGCCCATACCATTCGATAAGATAGAGCTTTAAATTCTCCAAGTCCCCACATGCACTCTCCCACACCTTCAAATTTTCTGAGTCCCCGAGCGCCTCCTCTCTGTCGCCCGCTCCCTCCTACTCTCTGTTTTCATGCCCACAAGGTGTTCGGTGAAATGCCCACAAGGAGTTTTGTTGATATGTTGATGTTGGAGTAATGAAAAAATATTGTTGATGCTAATTTGTTTCACTCTTTGAAGCTATTAATTCATGTCGACGGCTTCATCAAATGGCGAGACGAAGAGACAACTAGAGGCATTACGGATGAAGCTATCGTGTCCTCGATGCGGAGATCCTGTAAATGTGTTCACCTTCCATACATCCAAGAATCCATCCCGAGTGTTCATGAAGTGTTCGAATATGTCGGTAAGTTTTTCAAGTTATTCATTTGTTCATATTCGTTGACTTTCACCTTCCGTTCCATTCTTTACGTTTGAAGGGCACAAGATGTCCAGTATTGGCGTTAAATGATAAAGCCACCATGGTGTTGAAAATCTTGCAATGCAAATTGCTGCATTCCAAGAAGATTTGTCGCCAAGTGATGATGGCCTCACGGCCGTAACATTTAATCTGTTGCAAGCAGAGAGATGCACATCCCATTTGCTTTTGATGACAACAAGAGTATTAAAAGCTAGAAGAAAGGATGGAAAGAGTAGAGGACATGCTAAAGAAATTAGTTAATATAGCTATCATTGTAATGTTGCTCCTTTTAGTTAATATAGCTATCATTGTAATGTTGTAAATTTCACACGCTTTTGGGGTTTTTGTATGGGAATTTATGAGCTAACTATGCTAAGTGAATTTCTCTTTGTATGTCTGTAATTTCCTTTTTAGATATACTAAAATTTATGCAATCCTTTCATAGAGTGGATATAAATTTTCGGCTTTGTTCTCATTTTAAAATTTGTACAAATGGTTTTCAAGCTTTGTTTTCATTTTAAAGTTTGTAGAAATAATTTTGTAGAAATTATGTACAAGCAATGTTAAACATCAACATATCAACATGATCATATGGAATAATTTGTATACAAGTAGTACATCTTAAGTCTTCGTCTTTACAATTGTTCCTTCGTTATGATCGTGGACGTATGTAAGGAGCATCGACATCATCATCACGCAGACGCTTATGTCGACATCAAGCTCGTAAAAGGAGGGAGCTCGTCAAACCGACCATACTCTTCCTCGTCACCTTCTCAACTCCTACAATCCTTCGTTTGCCTTGGAGAACCACATGTCGCTTTGGCATTACCTTTTGCTTGTCCTTCTGTTTTTTAGGTTTGCTTGACATGTCCATTACATAGAAGACCTAGATCACATCGTTTGCGAGAACAAACGGTTCGCGCCTATAGCCGACTTCTGTGAGATCCACGGTTGTCATGCCGTATTTGTCGACCTTCACACCGTTTGGAGTCAGCTTGACCCATTGACACTTAAATAGAGGGACCTTCAGAGGTCCATAGTCGAGCTCCCATATTTCTTCTATGAAACCATAATATGTGTCCAACTTTGCATTTGTTGTCTTGGCGTCTATACTGACACCGTTGTTCTAGTTGGTGCTCCTGTTATCCTGGGATCTGGTGTAGAATGTGTAACCATTGATCTCATACCCCTTGAATGTCACGATTTCTTGTGATGGTCCCCGAGCCAAGCGTTGCAATAGTTCATCGTTTGACCCTTCCTCAAGGATGTACTTCTATAGCCAGCTGCCGAAAGAATCCATGTGCTTCAGGGTTATTGTCGTGCCCCGAATTTTACGGATTCGGACACTCTGTGTATTCTGTACTAGTCCAGGATCACGCTAGTACACACAGGATAACAGGTTGAAGTACCACAATCATACACATCGGAAATAGGTAATAAAGTACTTCAATCATGAATAATAACGAGTTACACGGCCTTATGGCCTCCTTACAATAATTCGCCACGTAGGGCGATAATATCAAAGTAACACAGGTTTATCAGCGGAAGCAAAAGTAAAGCAAGGAACCCTTCATAACCACAGGCTACTGAGTGCAGCTCAACCCCTTAGTCTTCTTGGCCTTCGACGAACTCCTCCTCCCAAGCTGGCACAGTTTCTTCTTCTTCTGAGGTTTTGTCGATGCAAGGGTGAGTATACAACATACTCAACAAGTCATGCACAATGCAGTTCTATTACTACATGCATGGCTTATTCGAAGGGAAAGGCTTACTCGGTTATTTTGCTCAAAGCAGCATTTCTTTAAACAGGTAATCCTATTAGATTAAATGTAGTAAATCCAATATTAATAATAATTAATTTCTCAATTCTTTTCCAAGAGTTTGGCACACAGCCCTAATTTGATTATTTTGGCACACAGCCACCCATTCCACATTTTTATTTTGAAAATCTAACCCTTGGTCAGTAATCAATGCAATGTCCAATGCATGACACGGCTATTCAATAGTTTCAACACATACACTCTGCAGAGGTGTACACTTTACCCACAGGATCTGATCGCTCACCACACAGCGATTGATTGCAACAAAGTCTTTCAGAGACTAACATTTAACCGTTGAACCCTCCGATGCTTCCCTTCTAACACTTCCTCACTCAGGCGAAGTTTAGACAGAGCAAAGTACTGCTGAATGGGTACCAAGCCGTAGCAGTGCACGCTTTCTCAGCTTGCCTTGGTGTGCTTTGTCACCCCGAGGTTTCATGGGAAAGAGGTTAGAAACCTACTTAACTAGGTCCGTCCCATACCGGACAAGTGGTTGCACACGGAACTCAGTTCAAAGGCTCGCAAGGTTAAGTCCTTAATTGTCCCGGGCAAGACATCCATTTCATACTTCTCGGCACACCGCCTTCATAATCTTTCATACAACCCGTTGCCACACAGGCCCACCTGGCACGAAGCCATCCTTCCACTTGCCCCGGTCCAAAACATTTCCCCACCCCACGTTACATTTAAGCAACACATGCCATTGTTCACATCATTTCACGAATAGCACCACAGTGCTACTATTCCAATTCCATCATATGACATCATCGCACTTTTACAAAAATCGTTCCATAATTGTTTAGGCAATATTCATTTGCTATTTGAAATTCATTTATCGCATACAAGCGGGCTAGCGACTAATCACGGTCTAGCCTCCGTGTTGGCATCATATTAACATCCAACATGTTAAACATCTTAGGGTGGACAAAGATTTCAGGCATATAAACATTATAATCAAGGTGGCATAAACAAGTTTGGCTTTTAACTACCATTTCCCAATTTAATCAATAGCATTTGTATTTAATATAGCATGCAATATGGAAATCAAAATATATACTTTGAAAACTAGGGCAAAATGGTCAAAGCATGACTTGCCTTCAAACAGCGATTGGTTCTGGTCGAAGCTCATGACGGGTCTTCAAATTCTCCCTCGGCGAATTCCGACGACTCGGAGTCTACGCGCACACAAGCAAACATACAATAACACTCAATACAGACAGCAAGACCATCACCAAAAATAAAATAAAAATCACCATTAAATAGCTTACATTTTTACAAAATTTTGGGCACTGGAATCACCCAAATCCGAGTTAAAATGCAAAAGTTATAGCGTTTTCAAATTTGCTGAAATTCAAATAAAGAATAACCGAATTAAATGATTTATTTTTCTACTGAAAATCCGGATTAATACCACCGGCGACACGTGTCAGCACCAGGGACCTCCACGTCGCCCTCGGTCACTGACAGGTGGGTCCTCGGGTGACGTCATGCTGACGTCAGCAAACTCGGAGGTCACTCACGACCGAGGGCCGGTGGTGAATGAAACGTTTGCCCCACACATCAGCGGCTTACACGCGGCGCAACAGAGACGGTTGGATTGACATCCAACGGCTACGGTTACCGCTACGGTTCACTATTCACCGCACCGACGTGGATGCACCAGCATGGTCGGATGGCGATCCAGCGGCGATGGGTACCCACAGGGTTTACTATTCCCAAGCCTACGTGGACGCACGCCTACCGTCGGATGGAGATCCTACGGTTGCGGTTACCCGAGCGGTTTACTATTCCCGAGCCTACGTGGCCTACTCAGAACCGCCCGATTAAGATCCAACGGACGAGATCTACCCCTACCGTTTCAGCCTTAACTCAAAAGACGATTACGTGGCCTCACCTCAAGCGTCCGATGAAGATCTGACGGCTGCTGAAGCTCGCGAGGCGTCGAGGAAGAAGTGGCGGAGCTGGTCGCCGGACTTGGAGAAGATCACGATGGCGGCGTTTAAGCGCCCGGTCGGAAGAGGTAGTGGTGGGTCGACGCGGCGTGTCACGCATTTAACTTCGTCGGGGTCTCAAGTGCGGTGGGAAGCGGCGGACGATGGCGAAACACGAAGGAAACCGTGGCGGGGGAGAGTGTGAACTACGGCGAGCAAGAGGGAGAGCTACAGAGGACGACAGAGCTTGAGAGAAGTGGCAAATGGAGCGGAATAAAGCCTTGCGTGCGACGGAGTATATCACTTGCTCGGGCACGTCTTGGAACTCGTGCAAAATCTCTAACATGATCCTCGGCAGCCAACGGCGAGCGGCGGTGCGACAGTGCTCTCTCCCGAGATCGTCCGGTCACGTCACCTGATTCGTCGAGATCCGTGGCGGATTGATCCACCGCTTGCGAAGCAAGACGCTGAACGCATAGCGATCCGTCGAGATCGTGACGGTGGAGGATGGCGGCGATTAGGGTTTCCGGCGAAAGCACGGTGTTGGGTCGACCAAAGACCGTAGCTAGCCATTTTCCAGATTTTGTCGATAAAAGAATTCAGAAATTCAAAGAAATTATTTAGGGCACTAAAAATACCCAAAAAATTCTAGAAAAATTCTAGAAAATATTTCAAAGCATTTTGAGCCTAGATAAAATATTTTCATTTATTTTTGATAAATGGTTTTCTGATATTAATTAATCAAGAGAATGATATTTTAAATAAATGTTAATTAAATCCAATAAATCCCGGAAAAATTAGATAAATTCAATTAAATGCAAATAAAGGTTTATTAATTCATAAGAATTTCAAAAACTCCAAAAATTTAAATTCGGCAAATTTCGGACGTTCATGCTTATCCAACTCTCTGTCTTCCCTGTGAACTCGCACAGAGGATACTCTTGTCTTTGAAGGACATAAGGGCGACTATAGTTGATTGCTTCGAATAATGAAATGTGCTTGCTTGATTGCAACAAGATCATTGCATGCAAGCGATTGCCTTCCTATTGTCCCTTGCCCCGTAGCCTCCCTCGTGTCGTGATATGGGGACGCCGATAGGATTTAGATCATTCATGTAATCAACACAAAACTCTATCACCTCCTCAAATCACGTAGCCCTCGGCAATGCAGACCTTCGGGACCTTGATTACGGACGTACTTCTTCAGACACTCATGTACCTCTCGAAAGGAACATGTTGTACAGATACATTGGTCCGAGGATACCTATCTCCTTGACAAGGTGAATGGTGAGATGAACCATGATATCAAAGAATGCAGGAGGAAAGATCATCTCGAGGCTAACCAAACTTTGTACCACATCGGCCTCCAACTTAGGCGGTTTATTTGGTTCGACAACCTTCTCTGAAATGGCATTCAGAAGGAACATAGCTTTGTGATTGCCCCGCACCCACTCGGGCGTTATACCTCGGATACCATCGGGAGCAATCTGTGTCATCAACACAAGGCGCTCATGGATTTTAGGCCTTGGAGTTTGTTCTCTTTTGTGTTTACTGAGTCTCTTTACATTTGAGGAGTATCCGAAGGGACCTTCACACTGCTCAAACACTCAATCATGCTTTTTTCTCTTCATTGCTTGGAGTGTAGCTGCAAGATGTAGAAAAAGTTGTTTTGTCCCTTCTTTGTTTTTCGGATGTAGGTCACTCCTCACCTTCATGTCTTCAAGGTCCTTCCGAGCTTGCAGTGTATCTTTTGATTTGCCATACATATTTATGTAGCCTAGTAGGTTCAAGCAAACATTCTTCGTGATGTGCATGAAGTCAAGCGAGTGACGAACCTCCAAAACTTCCCAATACGACAGGTCCCAAAATATTGATTTCTTCTTCCATGTGGGTGCATGACCATCCTCGTTCGGCACAGGTATTCTTCCAAGACCCTTCCCAAATACTACTTTCAGATCCTTTACCATATCAAACACAAGTCGCCCATTACGATGCCGAGGCTTAACACAATTCTGTTCCCCGATTAAATTTATCGCCTTTCCACCTCAAAGCATGTTGCCAGAAGAAACTGCGGTGGCCCATGTACACACACTTCCGAGAGTTTTTCGTACATGCAATCCGTTTCATCTATGCTTCGGGTGCGAGCTTTAAACCCTTTGACAGTTTGGTAGGACAGTTCTGAGAGCGAGCCAATCATTGATTGTTACAAACAACAATGCACGAGGTTGAAATACTCTCTTTTGTACTCATCCCAAACCGCACACCATCCTCCCACAACTTCACAAGGTCTTCAACCAATGGTTTCGGTAGACATCGATGTCGCTTCGTGTTGCCGGCCTTCGATCAACAATGGCATCATGATGTACTTCCGCTTCATGCTGACCATGGAGGAATGTTATAGATGCAAAGCGTCACGGGCCAGTGCTATGGATCTTTGCTCAACTAACCGAAAGGATTCATCCCATCGGTGCTCAATCCAAACCTTATGTTTCGACCTCATTTGCAAAGTTCGTAAGCCCGATCGACTTTCCTCCACTGCGAGCCATCTGCAGGGTGTCTAAGCATCCCGTCTTCCTTACGCTCTTCTTCATGCCAACGCATCATCTTGGCATGACCTTCGTTAGCAAACAGACACTTCAACCGGGGGATCACAGGGAAATACCACAATACTTTGGCTGGAGTTCTCTTCTTCGTACGATTCCCATCTAATTCACCTGGATCGTCACGCTGCACCTTATACCGGGATTCTTCGCACACTAGACAAACCTCCAAATCAGCATACTCATTGCGATACAAGATACAATCGTTAGGACATGCGTGTATCTTCCGTACTTGCAATCCTAAAGGGCAGAGGAGTTGCTTCGCTTCATACGTAGATTCAGGTAGAGTGTTACCTTCCGGAAGCAACTTCTTTACGAGTGATAACAAACCATTGAATGCCTTGTCGACACACCGCTTGTGGCCTTCCATTGCATGAGTTCTAGTGTAGTACGCAGACTTTTTGTGGCCCCGTCCACGCTTTGGGTACAAAGCGCTTTTGTGGTCCTCTACCATGCTCAAACTTCTTGTATTATCTTTCCTCTGTGAACTCTCTCTCTCGAATCACGGAGCATCCGATCTAGCTCATCATCGCCAAACTCGTCGACTGTATCTTCCACGGACCCGTATTGAGTGGTGTCCGGCATACTGTTGGCTCTATCTTCGTCTTCTTCGTCTTCTTCATCGTCTTCCTGTCGAATCGCCTCTGTTTCGCCATGGTGGGTCCAGCAGGTATAGTTTGCTATGAAACCTCTCGTGATCACATGCCTCATAACCATCCATTGTTCGGAGTGCTCCTTCTCATTCTTGTAGTCTACGCACGGACAACGTATGAAGCTTCCTGGAGGCAAGAATGCAACTACCGTCGAGAAACTCCTTCATGCCATCTCTGAACTCTCTTGACCGACAAGTCGCATTGTACATCCATTGCGGTTCATCTACACCAATAAAAATAATAACAACATCTATCACAATATTTAATTAAAGCTAACTATGTCTAATAGTTTTGTATTTTTTAATCATTCGTATTCTTTTAACTAAAGCCAACTAATTATTTCTAATCCTCTTGCATTTTTTAAATAAAACTAACTAATTGTTACATGTTCATGCAAACCTTTTCTATCATTCCACATTTTAATTTTACTAAATAAAAATTATTTTTACCTTTTTCCCACCTTTGTAATTTTTCATCGTTTCACATTTATTGCATTTCATTCCATACACCAAACAATATATCACCTTAAGAATAAAAAAATAAGCCAACAACAGAAACACTAATAATTCCCACAAGAACAAAACATGATTTCTCAACATCTAATGCACAAAAAACATCAATATATAGGTGAGAAGGATGTCAGCAACATGTTACTCACCTTAGGAATAATTAATTCGGAGCTAATAGCCTCAATTGAAAATTTTGGCAGCACCTCCCCCCATGAACTGCTCTCGGCCCACCACTCTGCTCTCCTGTGCGAGCTCGGGGAGGAAGATGGGGTTTAAATGCGCTGGAAGATGGGGTTTAAATGCGCTGGGCGGGATGGGGGTCTCTATAAGCGGTTCTACACACGAACCGTTTCTGGATCCCCACCTATAGAAGCGGTTCGTGTCTAGAACCGCTTCTAGAGATGGGACTCCAGAAGGGGTTCGTGTCAAGAACCGCTTCTAGAGACCCCCTCCCGTCCGTTGCCCACGAACCGCTTGGGGCACGTAGAGCACAAGCGGTGCGCACCTAACTGCTTGTGATAGACCGGTTGTGAAGGCCGGTTCTGTAGTAGTGATGGCACGACAGATAGTAGTTTGGGATTTTTAAGACCTTAGAATTATTTGTATTATAATTTTAGCAAATTTTAAATATATATATGTTAGTTTTATGATGGTACAAAATTATTATACAAGACTATAGAGTTATACACTAAATTTTTTAAGTTCCGCCACTATACAAGCTCCGGCACTTCGTCGTCCCAAGCCACCAGGAGATGGACGGCATGCATGATACCATACACGATACGTCGATGCCCGGCAGAAACATGATCATATTAGCTACACAGCAAGCATGACACACGTCCTGGCTGCTGTCTGTGAAGTAGGCACCTCGCCGGTGACCTGGTCGACGTCCGTCCACGCCGTCGGCAAAGTAGAACGCGTCACGCCGTCAGCCTCGGTCGCCAGCGCCGCCGGACCTCATGATCGCGACACAGAGATCGATCTCCAGGCCCATGCTGCCGTGCACAAGCTCTCTCGATCTGTTTTTGAGAATTATTACCTACTTCTACTATGAAAAGGATGCTATTGCCTCACTGTAGCACATACGGCAAAATGGGTTGCCATGCACGCCAGTACATCCTGCAGACTGTCGAAATTTGTGCTGTCCTTTTATCTTAATTTGCAATGGTAGAGATGAAAGCAAATCAAATTTCCCACATGAAAGGTTCCACCAGAAGCCAGCAGCACACATGAGATCAGATTGAGAACCAAAAAAAAACAGTAGGAAAATAACTACTCCTTGCAGTTATAAAAGAAAATCGTTTTTTGCAACAACTGCGTTCAGCACAGCTGACGCTCCATGACACGTGAAACATACATGAGCAACCATTATATATATATATTCATATCGCACGTACTATTATACTTCTTCTAAAAGAGGCCAAGGTAATTTAAGACATTAAACAGATGAGGTAACTATGCCGATGTAGACGAGTTCGACAGACCCCAGCCATAGCTTTCCGTCCCTCTCCGTCACCTCGCTGAGCGTCACGCCCTTGGCGGCCGTCAGCTCCTCCACCTACACGCTGTTGCCGTCGAGCCAGACTCCAACTAGGTGCTTGACTGGAGCCGTCGGGTTCATGTTCAGTCGCACCTTCTCCTGGTTCAGCGGCACCCAGTAGCCCCCCTTCCCATCGCGCCTCATGTTGTTTGGGTACCCCGGCAGTCGGCAAGAGCTCGACTTCGCCGGCCTGGGCCTTTGATCCAAGATGCGACCGCTGGCACGGCACGGTGTGCGACACGACGAGGTGCGTCCCGTCCTGGCTGACGGCGACGCCGTTCCGGTACGGCAAGCCGGACTTGAGCACGAAGACATGCCCTGTCCGCGCGTCGTACTTGAGCAGCCGGCCAGTCGCGTCGGTGTTGAATCTGATTTCATTGTTGAACTTGCGCTGGTAGGTTAAGCTGCTATCGGTCATGTAGACGTCACCAGTGGCCTCGTCGACGTCGATGCCGTTGAGGAAGTGGAATGGGACTCCATTCGCCTTAGTGGCTAGCACCTCGGCATCGCCGCCGCCTGGCGCGACACGCAGGAGCCCCAGGTATGCATCGGCCACGTACAGCTAGCGCGACTTGGCGTGGAACGCGAGCCCGAGCGGGCGTCCGCTCAGGTCCTCCGTCTCCCGAGCCGGCACCACGCGAGCCGTGCTGCACATCGGCAACCCCATGTAGTTGGGATGGTGGGCGAAGTCAGTCCAGCCGGCGGCTGTGCCGTCCCACCGGAGGACGCGGCCGTCAGAGACGCCGGTGTAGGGGCCCCGGCCATCGCCGTAAAGCAATGCTCGGGGCCGTGACGATGACGCCGTCGTCGAGGTCAGCCGGCAGGCCGAGGTGGAGGCTCCACCGCGTATTGCTGGTCTTCTCAAAATATACATAAAAACATCACACCTGGAAACATCGACAACGTTTTACGCCATTGGTTTGGTTTTCCCCAACATCTCAAACAAATAATGCTGAAAAATAATCCAAGTAATAACTCATCCTGTCTACTTCCTGTCAGACTCATACGGTGTATTACTTAGAGCTTTCGTGTTAGCACGACTAGCATTATATACACACAGCTAGCGCAGGGGAAATTTGTGTGACTTACCAAGATAAGTCATCATCACAGGCCTATGAAGAACCCAATGCTTATTGGATGGATGCTCAAGGTGGGTAGGTAGCTATTATTGTGTGAGCTTGTTCCTTGAGTCATGCAAACAAGGGGACGGCCGCGCCGCCTCGCACGACGGGACCAGGGATGCCGCGAGGAGGCCGATCGACGAGGAGGAGGGGAAGCCACGACGCCGCGGAAGAGCAGGCTAGTGTATATACCTCTTCGGTTTGGAATCGTTCCTTTCTTAGAAGCTTCATCTCGGTAGCTCCACTTGACCAGGGCGGTAACAAATTAGTATAGACGCTGTAATCTATATTTTGTGAAATAAATATTTCTAAAATGCCAGATGAACATATTTATTAGTGAAAAGAAATGTGAAAAGATAAGATTTGGCTAAGAATAGTGAGCTTGTCAAAATAAAATAAAAATTCACATACCATATCTTGAGCTGAAAATTTTATATTATCTTCCAGGTGGGAACATAAATCACCAGTAAAAATATCAAAAATAAATAATTAGGTTTATTTCCTTTAAAAATTCAAAGATATAAAACCAAAAAATTCAAAAATTCCATTGTCAGAATTACTATAAAATAAATATAAATTATATTAAACGGAAATTTTTACAAAAGAATCATCCTACAATAAGAAGACTACAAAAAATTTAAAAATTAGCGAAAATTAAATAAATTAAAATCAGTAAATAAGAAAATGAGCACAGTAGCTTGTCAAAATGTATATAAAATCTATACACAATATTTCAATCTGGAAATTTTACAAGTTAATAAACATTATCTAAGAATTAAATTAGAAAAATATTAAAAAAATTTGGGACATGTTTGCTAGCTCATTTAATGGATCAAACTGACTGTGTTCACAACCAAAACCCCGAGTTCATCCTTGCTGTCACCTATAGGTGGGACCATGGCACTGTTTGGGCCCACATGTCAGACGCTGCTCCTCTCTTTCTTCCTCCTCTCCACGTCGGAGCCATGTAGCCGAGCTCCCTCCTCTGTTCATTCTGCCAGCGCTGCACTTCACATCGCTCGAGGCCGCGCTGACCTCGCCCCCGGCCCCCTACCACGGTGCTACCGGCTCCACGCATTGGCACTAACCTAACGATGCTGTCCCCTGTGCAAGCACCGCAAAACCGCCACCGAGTTCCCACGGTTACACCGCTCCTCTCGCTATAAAAGCCAACCAATAACACCACTGCTCCTCCCAAGCACACAAATAGCCGCTGACAACAATCCACATCGTCAGCTGCAATGCAGTTAATACAAATAGCCAAAACAGTAAATGCGCTTATTAGATTCAAAAACGTATTCCTATTTTTAGTGAATTTCCAAACCATTAAGTATTCAAAGATTAATAGGTTTTGCATTTTAGCTCTGAATTTAGCAAAATAAATTCCCTAAATTCATGTTAAATCATGAAGATACAAAATATGCAAAAATATTTAATTTTACACCATAGTTTGAATTATTTGAATTAAAGTTTGTTTGCAACCCTAATATGGCTACTATTGGAAATATGTAAACCGTAACTTCTAAAACTATGTGAAGGATCGAGATGGCGAACAGAAAGGGATGAATGGTCACAAATAAAAAAAAATTCACAAAATACTTCAACTAAGACCTCGAAAAGATCGCGCAAAAACAAATCGCGAAAGACCCGAACAACTACACAACTATGTGTACACCTAACTTGCATGGATGAGAACCATATAATATGTGGGGATTTTTTAGTCACAATCCTGATTGTCAAGTATCCAAAACAAAAAGAAATCAATTCAACTCTTACTTTTAGAAAAGTGATCAAGCCAAATCACAAAAGTCACTTTCAGAAAAGCAAAAGCAGAATTTCTAGAAACTGTCCTCACTTGGAGCAGATGGTTGGTGGATTTCCTGTGCTCTAGAAATTTTAAGAATTTTTTCTCCCTATGAGCAAATGTGTCATGAAGCATTCCACCAAAGATCACCTCAGAACTCTTTGTAGAAATATCAGCAAAAATCAAATATTGCAAACTATCAGGAACTTTGAGTGGAAAGTTTAGGGCTCGGTTTTCACCTCATGGCGCCCAAACAGTGTGACCAATGGACTCCCAAATTTTTCCACAGATGGATATGAGAGTTCTGCACCTTCTCCAATAAGAACCATGCAACAATGATTTTTCTAAATTTTCCTAAAAATCAAACACTGAATACTGCGTGAAAAGCAAGTTTTGGACAGAATTGCAACATGATAGACAAATGATCTCTAGTCTATCCTAGGGTGCAAGAGAGACGTAAAACCATATGAACACATCCAAGACATCCAAGATCAACAGTATTTAAAAGGAGGGGAGGCAAATCCAAATTGCGAGAAAGTAAATTGCAGTAATTTAAATACTAAATTTAAATGCTGAATTTAAGACATAAAGTAAACGCGTAATGTAAATTCAAGCATGAATGAAAAAGATTTGCATTTCTGGAAGAAGGAGATTTACAAAACCTCACAACAAGGTGGGCAAAGCTCAAAGGAGTATAAAAACCTCTACAACTTTCAAGAACAGGAGGCTACCCTTCCCTCTCTATTTATACTACTCTTGGGCCACCTATCACCCTTAGATGAGTCTCTCAACCCTAGAGCACTTCATCAAAGGGCTAGGATTAACCCACTCACATATCCATGCAAAGGCTAACCCAAAACCCACACATACAAGAGGTTTTCTTGCATAGTTTTTGTTAATAGTTAGAAGTGAAGAGTGAATATGATGTATGAACTTGTGATTTCCATTCATTGATCAAATATATATATACAAGGTGAATGGGTGGATTGGCACCCATTCGTGGATTACAGTTAGGGGAGGGGAGAAGAGACGGTTGAAACTCTTGTTTCGGTTGCTTCAGTTTTTTGCTTCGCGTCGGTTTGTTCGTTGCATCGATTGGATGAGATCATCCGGTTTCGTTTCATAACACTCCCCCTTGATCGAATCCATCTTCTGAGATCAATATAGAATTATTTTGTCCATAAACTAGATATGCCTAATATCATCCTCTAAAAAACCCAGTGGGAAAAAAATAGATGATACGACATATAAACTATATCGATATTGCCTCATTAAAAACTTTACATGAGGAAAACCTCAAAGGGGAAAAACTCATACAAAGAAAAGAGTACAATATATTGTTCAATAGGTTATTTATCAGAGAGAGAGACCCCCCCTGATTCCTGCAAATCTCTAAGTCGTCTCATACCAATTCCCTTAACACATTTAGAAAATGTAGAATAAGGTAGAGACTTTGTGAACAAATCAGCAAGATTATCACATGACTTAGTTTGCAGAATGTTTATTTCCCCACTCTTTTGCAATTCATGGGGATAAAACAATTTTGGAGCAATATGCTTAGTGATGTTGCTCTTGATATAACATGTCTCCATCTGAATAACACAAGCAGCATTATCTTCATAGATAATAGTTGGAGATTCAATGGAACCAAGACCAGATGACTGAAGTATGTGGTTTATCATTCTGCGAAGCCAAACACATTCTCGGGAGGCCTCATAAAATGCAATTATTTCAGAATGATTGATAAAAGTAGCCACCAAAGTTTGTTTGGAAGATTTCCAAGAGATGGCTGTTCCACCTTGTAAGTATACAAAGCCGGTCTGTGATCTGGCGTTATGGGGATCGATAAATAGCCAAAGACATCAGATATCCGATTAAAGTCGGATCTCGGTTTCTTCCATAGAAAAGACCAAGATCTCTTGTACCATTGAGATATCTAAAGACATTCTTCACTCCAGACCAATGACGCTTGGTGGGAGCAGTGATGTATCTTGCAAGTAGATTCACTGCAAATGCAATGTCCGGCCGGGTACTATTTGCAAGATACATGAGCGCACCAATAGCACTGAGATAAGGGTACTTGGGTCCCAATATCTCTTCTCCATCACCCCGAGGTCGAAATGGGTCTTTCTCCATGTCTAGAGATCTGACCACCATAGGAGTTCTGGATGGATACGACTTATCCATATTGAATTTCTCCAATATTTTCTGAATATAAGTAGCTTGGCATACAAAAATTCCTAAAGGTAAATGCTCAAGTTGTAAACCTAAGCAAAATTTGGTTTTACCCAAATCCTTCATCTCAAACTCCGTCTTTAAATAATGACGTGCTTTATTAATATCAATTTCGTTGCCGATGATGTTGAGATCATCAACATACACCAAAATGATACAAAATCCTGTAGAGGATTTCTTAATGAAAACACATGGGCAGTCATCATTATTAATGTACCCCTTTAAAGAAAGGAATTCACTTAATCGATTGTACCATTATACGATTGCTTCAAGCCATATAATGACTTTTGCAATTTTACACAATACATATTACGATTTGCCTATGGATCCGGTACATTGATTCCATCGGGAACCTTCATGTAAATCTCAGAATCCAATGACCCATACAAGTATGCTGTCACTACGTCCATCAACTGCAAAGATAGACGATTTTGAACTGCCAATGATATTAAATATCGAAAAGTTATGCCACTCATAACTGGAGAATAAGTCTCGTTATAATCAACACCGGGCCTTTGCGTGAAGCCTTGAGCTACTAGCCTTACTTTATATCTCACCACTTCATTATTTTCATTTCGTTTCCGGACGAAAACCCATTTGTATCCTACAGGAAAAGTGCCACGTGGTGTAGGCATCACTTCCGAGAATACTTCTCTTTTATAAAGCGAGGCAATCTCTGTTTCGATCGCTTCCTTCCATTGATTCCAGTCCGAGCGTTTTCTACACTCTGTCATGGACTTAGGATCTGGATCATTAAGGATGTCAGCAATTTGCTCAGAGAAATAAGTGTTGACAACTGTAGCTTTTCGGTCAAATAATTCTCCAGTCTTAATATAATTTGTAGCAATTTCGTTCACCCTAAGAGATTCATCATTATTTCCCGTAACGATGGATCTGGGGTTATCCGATGTCCCAAGTTCAGCAATACGCGCAGCTGAAGAGGGTTGAGGATCAAATCCACTGTGGTATCTATCAACCACAGGTTGATCTGCATTTACCACCTTTTTCTGCTTAGAGGCCTTACTCCTCCCCCTCTTATTGCTAATCGGGGGTTGAGTGGTTTTATTTGGTACCTCCACTCTTTGAGGCACATTCCTTGCAGGAATAAAGGATTTCATGACACCTTTATAATCTGTAAATGCATCTGGCATGTTGTTCGCAATATCTTGCAAACCAATTATTTTCCGAACTTGAAGTTCGGTTTCTTGAGTACGTGAATCCAAGGATGAAATACTTTGAGCATTCCAATCAATTTCACGGCATTCTTTCTGGTACTTGAAATCTCCCCCTAATGCCGGAAAATGTTCCTCATTGAATATACAACAAGATATAGGTCAGTAAATAGATCCCCGAAGAGGTTCTAAATACTTAATGATCGACGGAGATTGAAATCCCACATAGATCCCCAATTTTCTATGAGGGCCTATAGAGGTATTGGGGTGGTGAGATCGAACGCATAATCGCACATCCGAACTTCATAAATGGGAAATACTTGGTGGATTCCTACGCACTAAGCGTATGGGGAAGAATCATGATATGCAGTTGGTCGAAGTTGGATTAAGTCAGCAGCATGTAAGACCGCATGACCCCAACACGACGTAGGCAATGAGCAATTCATCAATAATGGACGCGCAATGAGCTTGATTCTTTTAATCAACGATTCAGCCAAACCATTCTGAGTATGGACATATGGAACGGAATGTTGTACCTGAATCCCTAAAGCCATGCAATAATCATTGAAAGCATGGGAGGAAAATTCAGCAGCATTGTCCATTCGGATCGATTGAATCCGATGTTCAGGATAATGTGCCTTTAGCTTAATAATTTGTGACAATGTTTTCGCGAAGGCATGATTTCGTGTGGACAATAAGCACACATGTGACCATCTTGTAGATGCGTCAATCAAAACCATAAAGTACCTGAACGGTCCAGAAGTTGGCTCAATCGGACCACAAATGTCACCTTGAATTCTTTCAAGAAATTTAAGTGGTTCAGCCCGGATTTTAAGATGTGAAGGTCTTAAAATCAATTTCCCAGTAACACATGCTGTGCATACAAAATCCGAAGATTTGGAAAATTTTGTAGCTGTCAAATCATGACCGATAGAACCGGTGATAATTTTTGTCATCATCCCGACGCCGGGGTGCCCAAGTCGATCATGCCAAGTTTGGAATGCATCGACGTTTTGAAAAATTACCTTGTATGCAACATGTTTTATGGGCTTAATGTATGTATAGTACAATCCAGAGTCGAGAGTTGGAATTTTTTCGCATATTTGCTTGCCATATCCAGTAAGTCTAGTTAAGAGAAGACATTCCTCTTTATTTTCCTCATGTGTTTCCACATGAATATCGTTCTTACGAATATCTATATAACTCAACAAGGTACGAGTTGAATCAGGATACAATAGAGCATCCTCGATTGTAATCTGTGTACCCCTAGGGAGGGTGATTGTGGCTCTACCAGAGCCAACTATCAACGCATCACGACCAGCGATCGTTAAAACATTTCCTTCTCTTTTCTTAAGAGTTTGGAAATATTTTATTTCTGTGAGTATAGAGTTTGTGGTACAATTGTCCACAAGGCATAATTTCTCCTCTGAGGGATTGACTTCAAGAGACATCTATAGTAAGAACAAGAATTAATTAAAATTCTTTATTCAACACATATAGTGATACATACATATTTGATTAACTATACAACAATAGTGCAATATTACAATACATATGAGTTTGTACAAATAAATATACAACTCCAAATTACAAACATTTTTCAAATTCTAATTATTACAACACACAGTACTATTTGACAATAATTACGGACATGGAGATTTAAGATAAATCTCCATACATGTCACCCGAGGTGTACTCGATGAGCATGTCATCCGTTGCAGGAAGGTCCACGTGCTGAGTAAGGGCTTCATTGTTTGGCGATTCTTTAGGAACCGAAGACGAACAACCAGCGTCCTTTGGAGTCTCAGTAGTAAGATTGAAGTGTGCTTCATATCTTGGTGCCTTCTGTTTGCCATCACGGAGGGATTTCTGATAAAGATCAACCAAGTGTTTTGAAGTATGACAAGTCACGGCAAAATGCGTGTTACAACCACACTTATGACAAAGTCTTTTATTATCATAGGTTGGTTCTGCATTGCCACGTGCCTTCTTGTTAGCACGGTGTCTGCAGTTCTTGTTGAATTTGCGTCTACCAGGGTAATTCTTTGGATTACCAGATGGTGATCCATTGAACTTTCTTTTATTCGAAACATTATTCTGAACATTATGAACCTCAGGCAAAGGTGCTGACCCAATTGGGCACAACTTATGATTCTTAATAAGAAGTTCATCATTCTTTTCAGCCTGAGATAATGTATGAATAAGCTGGGAATAAACCTGATATTTTTCTTTACGGTATTGATTACATTAATACCTGTCATTGGAAGCATAGTAGATAGAGTTTTTCTAACTTTTACGCTTCGTCGGTTCTTTTCGCAAAACTTCAACCTACCACAAATGTTATGAACAAAGATGATTATATTCAGCCACAGATTTGAAATCTTGTAAGCGTAAGTGATTCCAATCATGCTGTTCATCAGGATATATGATTTCCTTCTGCTGTTCATAACGTTCTTTAAGCGCAACCCACAGAGCACGAGGATTTTCTTCCAAAATATACTCTTTCTTGAGATCTTTATGGATAGAAGTGCGTAACAAAAGTAAGGCAGTGTACTTCATTGTATCAAGGACCGGAGGGCCCCCTTCAACTGGTTCATTTATCGCAGCTAAAATCCCTCGAGATGCAAAACTAATTTTGATATCCGATGCCCATGAAGGATAATTGCTCCCATCAAGGGCGAGTTCTTCAAACTCTTTTTGCATTTCCTACATGGCATAACCATCGATTTTATTAATTCACCAAATATTGGTAAATTTAAAAACCTTAATGGTGGTGTTGTAATATTTAAATGCAAAATTTTAAATCATATCTTATGTTTTGGATGGTTGGAGTAGACCATATAATGAATGTAATCTCCATAAATTAAAGTAATCTCCATAAATGGAGTAGACCATATAATTAAGGTAATCTCCATAAAATGGAGTAGACCATATATCCAAAATCATTATTTTTGAGATAACACTTTATAGGTAATCATCAAGTTGGAACATGTTGTAGACCTCATAGTGATGGGCAATTTTCATTGCTGCTCAAAAAGGCATAGTCTCCAGGCAAAATTATTCAGAAAACAGAATAAGACATAGCCAATGCCCTAGACTCCATCACCTTGTGTTTTATTCTCAAAAGAATGTAAGACATGATTTTTAAATTTTCTTAAAATCCTGGACAATTAAGTAATACTTAATTGTGAGAATTTTAAAGTTATTAAAATGCAATTGTTAAGTTACAAAATTAATAACATACACAATATATACATATGCATAAGTATATACACAACACACACATATATATATATTCACAAATTACGAGATAATATCAGGTCTTAAAACAAAAGATACACAGCGATATACAATATTATGCAAATACTGTAAAATACAGGGACTAATATGCATAAATGCTGGAAATACTAAAAGTAAAATTAGTAAATAGGATAACTAGTGCGGGCCGAATTTTGGCCCGCCACTGTTTGGACCCACAAAAGCCGGCTAGAGACGCGGGAGGGATTCGTGGGCTCGCTCATGGAAAAAAGGCCCACGGCGCTTACTGCTGGCGGGAGGCAAGGCGAGCCATAGCTTTGGGCAGCCGCCAATTCAGCCCAAGATCACGCCGTCGCCGCTTCGCTTATAAGCGAGAAGAACCAGCGATTAGGGTTAGGGTTGCAAACCCTAACCGCTCCCTCTTCATTTGCCGCCACCGCTACTCAGTCCGATCCGCCGCCTCCACCATCTGTAGAGAACCATCGCCATTAGAGCCGCAAATGCATGGATCTGAAGATCGATGGCGACGGCTCCCCCTCCCCCTCATCTTCAAGTGCTCAGTGGTGGGGGCCCTCCCCCTCATCAGTGGAGGAGAAGAAGCCACTGCCGCCGCCTCCGAAGCCGTTGGGAAGGAAGGAAGAAGCGGCGCCCAGCCCTGGTATCATGCCGGGTGTCAAGATCCCGCACCGATTCGCATGAGGAGGGTCAAATCCAATGGGGAACTACGCGGAGTCGGGCGAGTCGCCGATGTTGGTGAAGAAAGGTGGCGCCCCGGATCGCCGCCATGGTGGGGCTCTGCTGCCAGGCGGAGCCGAGGTTGAGGGCCTCCATCTTGGCGGCGCTTCTTCAGCCGGGCTGGGCGAGGGTAGCCGAGAGGCTGCCATGGTGTCGAAGACATCCATCGGAAGGTATGTTCCTCCACCGTTCGCTGGGTAGAATCCGGGTGGGTATGCCATCTGTGTTGATGTTTGCTCTGTTGAATGTGGGATGGTGGGGCCTGGCCAAACGCGTCGACGATGAGGAACACCTCTGTGTCGGGAGCCCAAGCGCCGGAGGACGGGATCGACTAATGCGTGGCCGGATCACCAAGCGGAGGCGGTATGTTCAAGAACCCTCGACGTGCGGCACGACGGAACTCATGGACGATCTCCTCTAGAAGAATAGAGACGGTGTAGTTGACAGTAAGAATCGGCATTTTTGTTCTTACCGCGAGTATCGCCGTTTTTCTTTGCTGATCTTCTTCTTCTTTCTTTCTCTCGTTCGGTACTCAGGGTTAAGCAAAGTGCATGATAACGTGTTAATAGTTAGAAGTGAAGAGTGAATATGATGTATGAACTTGTGTTCTGAACTTGTGATTTCCATTCATTGATCAAATATATATACAAGGTGAATGGGTGGATTGGCACCCATTCGTGGATTACAGTTAGGGGAGGAGAGAAGAGACGATTGAAACTCTTGTTTCGGTTGCTTCAGTTTTTTGCTTCGCGTCGGTTTGTTCGTTGCGTCGATTGGATGAGATCATCCGGTTTCGTTTCATAACAATTTTCAAAGCATACTATCTAGACCCGTTAACCTATCAACTAGATCTCGATCCAACGGCTCTCGTCGATCCACGCGGCATCTAGCTAGCATCATCACCTTTCCTTATCTTCTTGCCTTGCATGAACTCCGTCTCCGATTATCCTCCGGCAATCTTCGATCGTCTGGACCTCCGACGCACCTCGCCTAGTCACGACCATCCTCCGCCTCACCATGACTTAGTACCATCGTCCTACAATCATCAAAGACAAGGAAAATACATCCAGGGGTGAAAACGGGTCGGGTAATACCCAATCCGTATCCGTATCCGAGATAAATTTATCCAAAATTGCGGGTACGGATTCGGGTATTTTTTGTTCGGGTATGGATTCGGGTACTACCAGGATAATTTTTGTTCGGATATGGATCGGATACGGGATATAAGATACTCGATGAAAACGGGTCGGATACGGGTACACAGCGGGTAATTACAACCAGGTACCCGGTGAAACTGTCACTCCCGGCTCCCAACCCAAACGATCATAACTTTTTACTCCGAACTCCGATTTAGGTGATCTTGGATTCTATGCAAAGCTTATCAAGAGGGCTACAATCTCCACCCATTTTCAAGATTTAAGAAACCATAGATATTTTTAAATATCATAAAAGCATAGACTCTAATGTAGTCACTCAAGCCTAAAATCTGATTTTCGAAATCCTTCACAAAGACTTGATCAAAGCATGACTACAAGTTAGCAAGAGTGAATAAGATCCAATATTGAGCCATGTGATAATCAACTCATGATCAACACAATTTTACAAAACACATTTGCATATAAACCGAGAAGCTATGAGATCAATCCTCTAGCTATGCATGGATCAACATATGATCCCGACACTATGCAAATTGAGACCTCATGCACGCATGATGAACTTTATTTCGTTTGTTAATTGTACACTATATGTTGAACTATGTGTTTGAATTGAACTCTATGTGTGCCGAAGTCTATGTGTGAATTGCACTCCCTGTGTTGGACTATGTGTGTTAATTGGATTTTATGTTAGACTATGCATGTTTATTAGCCTTTATGTGTTGAATTATGTATTAATTAGATTCTATGTTGGACTATGTGTGTTTATTGGACTCTATATGTTTATTAGACTCTATGTGTTAGATTATATATTAATTAGACTTTATGTTGGAGTACGTGTGTTTATTCAACTCTATGTGTTGTCTTATATCTTAATTTGGCTCTATGTATTGAATTATGTGTGATAATTGGACCATGTGTGTTAGTTAAATTATTTTTATCACTTACTTTGATCCTAGATAGATTGTGTACTATTGGACTAAGTACCTGTTATCCGTATTATACCAGTCCGTATAATATCCGGTATCCATTTTCTACTCATTTGTAAATACTCGGTATCCATATCCGTATCCTACCCAATTTTCCACTACCCATACCTATACCCGTATCTGAAAAAAATAATTAGGGTAGGATACAGGATGACCTACTATCTGACCATATCCGACCTGTTTTCACCCCTAAACATATCACATAGCATTGCCCACAATGATATGCAATAAAACTCACACAGATTCAAAATATATCTTCCAAAGACATCGAGTAATTTTTCTCAAAGTCGGGTCGATGAGTTGATGAATCAACATCGAGTAACTTGCAGTTATCCCAAAGACTCGAGATAGGCCGATGGCAAGGCGCTCGACCTGGCAAACTTCCTAGTCGATCCTTAGTGATTCCTAGTCTACTCGAGTCATTCGACTAAAAAGCCGATAGGGCATTACTCGACCAAGTTAGAACTTGGCAGTAATCAACCAAACACTTGACCGAACCCTTCACTCGACCCGACAACATTTCTACTCAATACCTAGCGATTTCCAGTCTACACGAGACATTCGACAAAAAGGTCAATAGGGCATTACTTGACCAAGTCGAAACATTCGACCAGAAGCTGGAGATTAGATTTCATTTGTGTTTATGATGACTAATGATTTCAGAAGATCAAAGTTGAAGGTCTCTCGGAGATTAGATTGTAGGCTATTTGTAGAGTCTAGTATTTCATTTGTTGTAATTGATAATTGTATGTGATTCCTATGTATGAGTTCCATATAGCACTTGTTGAATAATGAAATAGTGATTACTTTTATTACATGTTTTAATTAATTGTGTTATTATTCGTGTATGACCCCGGTTTCACTTGCTATTCTTGATATTCAGTGGGCGAATGGACGGCAAATCCCGATGGCATGTTCTATATCATAGGATATGGGGATTTCGCTTATGCGTTGTACAAAGAGTTTCATCCTTGTCAATTACTTGAGGGTTTGCTATGGGCATACTACTGGATTTATGTATCTTCTGCTGCACTTTATTTTGGCTTTTAAAGCCTTATTGTATAATTACCTTCCACTAATGTATATATAATAATGTGTATGATTGCGATGACAATATTGTAAATATGCGTACAAGCCACTGATCATAGGGCTAGTATTGTATGCACATGGGACATTCTCAATATTCCGAGCCAAAAAAGGAGGGTCCTCACATCGATAGTGGCTTATTAGCTTGAATTTGAAATAACCATTAAAATAGTAAATAAAATAATTTTACATCAAACAATATCAATTTTTAAAGAAACTCGATAGCCAGTCCTACACACTAGATTGAGAATGTAAAATGTAGAACGTTAACTACTCATTATGGTTATAAAAGAAAATCGATCTCGACATTAATACAATGCGCAAAATGTAACTTAGACTACTCATTTCAATTGCAATGTATTTATAAAGCATACTAAAATTACAATATCAGAATAACTCGTTCATCACAAACTAATACTCCATGACACGTGAAACATATATCTACTAATCATCCAAACCGATAAACCACTATATATATTCGATATTACACGTATTATTATACTTCTTCTAAAAGAGGCCAAGGTTGTTTAATTAAACAGATGAGGTAACTATGCCGATGTAGTCGAGCTCAATCGACCCTACCACGACTTTGCCGTCCCGCCTCCGTCACCTTGCCGAGTGTCATGCCTGGCGGCCGCCGCCTCCTCCACACCACGCCATTGCCATCGAGCCGACTCCGATCGTGCTTGACCGAGCCGTCGGGTTCACGTTCGGTCGCGCTTTCTCCGGTTCAGCGCCACCCAAGCCCCCTTCTCGTCGCCTCACGTTGTCCGGTACCCGCAGAGGTCGAAGAGCTCGGACTCGCCGCCCTGGGCCCTTGATCCAAGCGACCGCCTGGCACGGCACGGTGTACGACACGACGAGGTGCGTCCCGTCCTGGCTGACGGCAACGCAGTTCGGGTACGGCAAGCCGGACTTGAGCACGGAGACATGCCCGTCTGCAAGGCGCGACGTGAGCAACCGCTGGCGGTGCGTCGACGTTGAATATGACCTCATTGTTGAACCTACGTGGGTAGGTCAAGCTGCTTTCACCATGTAGACGCCACCGTGGCCTCGCCGACGCCGATGCCGTTGAGGAAGTGGAACGGACTCCGCCCACCTTGGTGGCCAAGACTCGGCGTCGCGCCGCCGCCGCGACACGCAGAGAGCCTGTGTATGCATCGCCACGAGAGGTAGTTCGACTTGGCGTGGAACGCGATGTTAGACTTAATCTTGATTTTGTTTAGTGTTTTGGAGTTAAGTGTGTGTGATCAAGGAAAGCATGGTGTGCATGCTTGTGTTAGTGGTCGTGTGTGCGCAAGTAGTGAGACTTGCATGCATGAGTTAGTGGACGCGCCGCCGTGTGGAGGCCGGTGCGTGCGGAGCGTCGTGCATGAAGGAGCTGCGCGGTGCATGAGCTGCATGCATGGGCACGACGAGAGGCGGCGTGGCTTGTGGTCACTGGTGACCGCTTCTTGTGGATCGTGATTTCACGTGTGGTGCATGCAGAGTAGCGTGTGCATGCATGGTTAACTAGCTAGTTAGTTAGAGCTTTACTAGTTAGAAGATGCATTTGTTTGCATGTGTTTGTGGCCTCGTGTTTGATCGGCAAGTCGTGTGGCACGCCCAAGGCAGAAGCGGTCAAGCTACGCACATGCAGGAGATGCTAGAGTTGGCTCGACTCCGGAGAGGTGGCGCCGAGTTGCGTGGCGTGAGACCCGGCAGGAGTTGCTCAGAACGTGTGCGTGCGTGCATGAGTGGTGAGTGTGTGGCTAAACTTGCTACACATTGTGTGTGCTATTTAATACTTGTAATCAGCCTTGTGTGTAAGAGCGTGCGGTGGAGTGAATACAAGTGAAAAGGGTGGTGTGCAAGTGCCACAAAAAATGTGTTCGTGTGTGCAATCTTTTGAGCTAGAGCCAACAATTGGTATCGAGCTCATCGATCTTGCGGTGATGCCTCGAACTCAAGTGCGGATCGAATCACCACCACCGCTAGAGTCCGTGGCACGACGAGGTCGACATCAACCGTGGTGGCCATGAGCTGGTGGTGCAACAAGTGAAGGAGGCGGGGGTGATATATGCGTTACCCCATGCCGCCGGAGAACAACTATGGGGTGTGGGTGGTGAAGATGAAGATCTTCATGCCGCACAAGGTGTGTGGGCTGCTGTAGTGGAGGGCAAGGCGGCCGACGAGAAGATGGACCAAATGGCTCTCGCCGCCATTGTCCAAGCCGTCTTGGGAGGTCGTGGTGATGGCCATATCTCGAGAAGGAGATGGCGAAGGAGGCATGGGACACTCTCAAAGAGATGAACATGGGTGAAGAGCGTCAAGAAGGCCCGAGTACAAACCCTCAAGAGGGAGCTTGATGGCATGTACATGGGTGAGTCTCAAAAGTTAACGAGTTTGTTTTGAAGGTGACTACCGTCAGTGAACGAGATACGACTCTCAAGACGAAGTGGAGGAGGCAAACGCCGCCGAGAAGCTCTGCCCGGCCCCGACAAGTTCCTACCCATTGTGAGCACCATTGAGCAATGGGGGATGTGTCGGCGATGTCGGTGGCGGAAGTTGTCGGGCGCCTACAGGCGTTCGAGGAGTCTACAAAGGGGCGACGGCGTGACAAGGAAGACGAGAAGTTGCTGGTGGCACACGCTGAGCCGTGGCTCACGCGTGCCGAGTGGGAGGCCATAGTTGCTGAAGAGAAGCGCAACGGTGTGATAATCCTGTTTGGTACGCCGAATCTTACGACAATCTCCTAAAAAAATTCTTTGGCCTTGGCCGCCGTGATTGTAGCCACTGGCTTTGCCTCTATCCACTTGGTGAATTTGTCGACGGCGACAAAGAGGTGGGTGAAACCGCCTTGAGCCTTCTTCAAGGGGCCGACCATGTTGAGCCCCCAGACTGCAAACGGCCAAGTGATTGGAATTGTCTGCAACTTCTGAGCCGGCACGTGTATTTGGCGAGCAAAAAACTGACACCCTTCACAGGTTCGGACAATGTCCTCCGTGATCATCACGGCTAGATCGCCGAAGAAGCCTTGTCGATATGCCTTACCCACTAGAGTGCTTGACGCCGCGTGATGCCCACAGATTCCCGAGTGGATTTCTTTGAGTAGGTTTCTGCCTTCTTGCTCTGATATGCATCGCCTTAGAACTCCGGAGGCACTTTTTCGGAATAATTCTTCTCCTACTATCATGTAATTCTTTTGCGCCATGAGATGCGTTCGCCTCCGTCTGGGTCTTCCGAAGTTCATCCCTTAATAGGTAATTGAGAAAAGGAGCCGTCCAATCTGGGTTGATGACTAAGACTTCTTCTTCAATGGGCGTTTCTTTCGACTTGCCTTGTTCTTGTTTCTGGCTTATTGAAGGTTTATGGAGTTCTTCAACAAACACTCCAGCTAGTACTGTTGTCCGAGTGGATCGTAGTCGTGCCAATTCGTCTGCTGCTTCGTTGTCACGGTGGAGCACGTGAATGAGCTCCAGCCCGTCGAACTTGCCTTCTAGCTTCCGCACCTCCGGTAATATGTCGCCATCTTTGTCCTCGACGCACGACCACTCCTTTTGTACTTGATTAATTACCAGCATGGAGTCGCCCCGAATAGTTAGCCGTCGGACACCAAGGGATATCGCAATGCGGCCCGTGGATGAGTGCTCGATTCGGCCGCATTGTTTGACGCCGGAAGTGGATCTCAAGGACGATTTCAAGCGCCACCGTTGGAGAGATGAGGACCACGCCGCTCTGCTGCCGAAAGCATGAGGGATCCGCCGAATACATCGCCCAAGACTCCAGCTCTTCGTAGTCGCTGAGTTTGCAATTCTGGTCCATTCGGCGTGAAGTCATGAGTATTTGAGATTTTATTGCCGTCATGCCTAAAGGAGATTTCAAAGGCCCCGAGCTCTCATCGCCCACTTTGCGATTCTCCGTGGCCTCCGATTGTGGAGTATGTCCCCAAGCGGAAAGTGGTGACCACCGCAATTGAATGTTCTTGGAAATAGTGCTTGAGTTTGCAGAGGCGAGCAAGACGGCGACAATAGTTTTTGTACTGTGGGTAGTGCACCTTGGATTCTCCCAACACCTCACCGATGAAATAGATCGCCGCTAGATTTTCGGAGGTGCCCTCTTCCTTCCGCTGCAACAATTGCGTGGCCGACTACATGAGTCGCTATGCAATGTAAAGCAAAAGGGCTCTTCGCATTGGTGGGACCAAAGACGTGGGGATGATAAGAATGTCTTCAGTTCTTCAAAGCTTTGCAGCCTCGGTGGTCCATTGAAAGTTACCCCGCTTCTTTAGAAGTTTGAAAAAGGGCATTCCTCGAGATCCTAGCCAGAGATGAATCTGCGAAAGTGCCACCATGCATCCGGTGAGCTTCGGACGCCCTTCGATCGTTGGAGGTTTCATTTTCAGAATTGCATTGATCTTCTCTGGGTTTGCCTCGATGCCACGCTGTGACACAATAAATCCGAGTAACTTTCCTGACGGGACTCCAAAAACGCATTTTTCTGGATTCAGCTTCATTTTGGAAGCCCTTAGGCTTTCGAAGGTTTCCGCCAAGTCAGATATTAGGTCTTCCTTCGCACGAGTTTTGACAACGACGTCGTCGACATATGCCTCCACGTTGCGCCCGATCTGGGAGTGAAAACATCGTTGTATCGCGTGTTGATAAGTTGTGCCAGCGTTTTTCAAATCGAACGGCATCGTGACGTAGCAGAACGTGCCAAATGGAGTGATGAACGAAGTCTTTATGCAGTCTTCTTCTTTTAGCCTGATCTGGTGATATCCCGAGTAGGCATCTAGAAAACTCAGGAGTTCACATCCCGCCGTCGAATCTACCACTTGGTCTATACGAGGTAGCCCGAAAGGATCTTTCGGGCAAGCCTTGTTGAGATCGGTATAATCAACGCACATGCGCCGATTTTTATTCTTTTTTGCTAACGAAAGACTGGGTTCGCCAAATTACGGGATGGTACACTTTTTTATGAAACCCGCCGCTAAAAGTTTTGTGATCTCTTCCCTAATGGCTTTTTTTCTCGCCTTGAGCAAATCTTGAGCCGTTGCTTGATGGGCTTGGCCTTCGTCAACGTTCAAAGAGTGCTCGATCACTCTTCGGGAACACCGCATATCGGATGGTTTCACGCCAAGATGTCCTGTTGGTCTCAAGAAAGGTGGCGAAGCGCGTCTTCCTATTTGGGGGTGAGGTCTGTCCCGATCAGAGCTGTCTGGGCAGAGTTGGATGGGTCGAGGATTACCTTCTTGACCCCCTCTTCAGGTTTTAGGCCTGCCCTGGTCTGCTTCTTGGCCGGTACTTCTCCTTCGTCTTCTTGGTGTGCGGTACGCACGGACCTTCTCTCTCACATCCGCCACCTCTTGAGCTTCGCCATCTCGCAGTTTTTCTCGCAGCATTTAACGATCGCTGACATCACCACGTATGGAAATGATACCCTTTGGCCCTCGCATCTTCAAGACGAGATAAGTGTAATGTGGAACGGCCATGAATCTGGCTAAGCCGGGTCTTCCCAAGATGGCGTGATATGCCGTCTGAAAGTCGGCCACTTCGAAGTTGAGGTACTCGATCCAAAAGTTCTCCTTGGTTCCAAACATGACTGGCAAGGTGATTTGCCTGAGTGGGACCGAAGAAGTTCCGGGAATTACTCCATGGAATGGTGATGAACCCCGCTTTAACTCGGAACGGGGAATCTTCATATCGTCAAAAGTTTTGGAGAAGAGAACATTAAGCCCTGTCGGGACCCGAATTTGCAAATCCGGACCCTCTGTGTTTCAGCACTAGTCCAGGATCACGCTAGTGCACACAGTCTCAACATCGGTACATATCACAGACATATCCAACGTAAATAGTAGAGTACTTTTCTTAAATGTATAAAAGAATGGTTGATCGACCTTATGGTCGAAGTTACAATATATATCGCAGCAGGCTTAAAACTTATTAAAATATTCAAAAGCGGCGGAAACAAAATAAACTCGTGGCGCCAACCAATTTGCCACAGTAATCGATCTGGCTCGCTCCCTAGTTAAATCGGCTCCTCCCGATACTCCTCCTCCCGAGCAGGGTTGCTTCTTCTTCAACTGAAGTTGTGTTGTTGTGGGTGAGTACTTTGAGCACTCAAGAAGTCATGCATGTAATGCAATTCTAATATTCTACATGCATGGCTTAGTACAAAGGATAGGCTATGGTTCATGAGCAAGACAAAGATTCAAGATAAACAAGAATAGATTGCAAAGCAAAAAAACAAGAGTAGGAATAATAGCTTTCACAAACATTTCAATCGTAAATCATTTCTCCATCCTAAGTCAGTTCATCATCATCAACCCAAGCATTTTTCCATAAACAATTCATTTTCATAAAAATCTAACCCTTGATCAGAATCACCGAGCGATGCTCAATACGTGAGCACGGCTATTCGAATAGGTTGTACACTCGCAGAGGTTATACACTTTACCCACAAGATACATCAAATACCACCAAGGCAAATAACCGAACGAAGCCTTTCCAAAGTTCCATCTAAACCCAAGATCGCTCGCTAAGGTTTCAACACCGAGGGATGGTTACCACACCTGTGGCCCCTCTTGCGCCATGTGAGTTCTCATTCCGCTTCTCCTGCCTCACACCACCACGACAAGACCAAAGAATAGATTTCCCGGTTTACTCATTAAGCTCGTCCCATTACGGAGCTTGTGGTCAGTATGAGAGACTCAGTTCAAATGCTCGCAAGGTTAAGTCCTTAGTTGACCGAGGCAAGACTAACCAAGTGTGATCTCAATTATCCAAAACCAATAAAACCAATACGACCGCCCGATTGCCACTCTTGGCCCACCGTAAACAATCTTGCCATTTGCCCCGCCTAAATCATTTTCCCACCCCGGTTCTTTACCATTGCACCACGTGCCATCATCAACTCAATAACACATGTCTCATTCACAAATCATGTTCCATATCTCATTAAGTCAATATTTACTTTGGTATTCCAAAATCATGATATGTCCACGCAAGGGGGCTAAGCATACTACTTGGTCTACTCAACCCATGTTGGCAAATTATTAATGTCCAACTATTAATCCACAACCTAGGGTGACAAAGGATTCATGGCCTACAATTATCTCACGACAAGGTGGCATACAAAGAACTAGGCATTTAACTAATCCCAAAATTTATCCAGAGTCATTTCTATCAAATTAGCATGCAATAGTTTAAATCAAAGTAACTTTTCTAATAGGTTCAACATGATCAAACACAACTTGCCTTCAAAAAGTACTGATTCTCGCCCCGAGCTTGCTCTCGGTCGAACCTCTCCTCGAAACCTTCGCACTTCAACGCTCACGCATAACGCAAACACAAACAATAAAATAAATAAACAGTGGGCAAACAGTGCTCAAAAATTCAAATAAAATTCATAAACAGAAAGATCACAATTTTACAAATTTATAGAAATTGGAATCACCCAAATCGGAGTTAAAACATAAAAGTTATAAGCATTTGAAGTTTCAAAATACATTTTAAATCAATAAACCGAATTAAATAAATATTTTCTTTTTCGAAACTAATTATTGCGTCATCTGTGACACGGTCAGCACCAGAGAGTGACACGTGGCTTTTGCCGACGCCATACCGACCGGCTCCGTGCCGACGCCAAGATGACGCCATCGTGACGCCGACGGCTCGGCTTATCTCATCGACAAGTGGGTCCCACCGTGGACGTCGGCATGACGTCGCGGTGACGCCACACGCCCGGTGCATGCGGCCGACGAGTGGGCCCGCATTGTCGGCGTCTCTTGTGCATGCGATGCGGTGCGGTGTGGTTGATGTGGGTCCGGCCGTCGGCGACTCATGCGTACGCATACAAGGCGACGGCCGACATGTGGGTCGCGTTGTCGCGACACGCGACGATGGTGAACGGCGACGCAAGCACGACGGCGCCCTTGGATTTGCATCTAACGGCGGAAATTGGAAGATGAAGTTCATCGTTTAAGGCGACGTGGCCTCACCTCGGCAGCTTGGATCTCGATCGTGGTGGTGGCGAAGGTCGGGCTCGGCGGAGACGTTCTTGCGGCGCGTTATTCGACCGGAGACGAGATTTAAGACGTCTGGCGCGGCGTTCGTGGCTCCTCGGCGACGTGTGGTGATGCTTCCGGCGCGCGACGCGTGGAGTCCAATGGTACCAACGGCAGCGGTGGAGAGTCACCGGCGGCGACGGGACGACGCAAAGAATTCGGCGGTTGGCTTCGGGAACTTCGGCGAGTCGGCGCGGGCGAACGGCGGCGTCTCGGGCGGCGTGGAGTGTACGGATGTGTGCGGCGCGAGGTGGGGTTCACAACCCGGGTGGCGGCACATTAAATAGCCCCCTCGGCGTCCGTGAAAAGCGCGGAGACCGAGGCCCACACGGCGGCGGCGACGGAATCCGGCGACGATTCGGTTCGTGACGTGGAGAACGCGAGAGCCGTCGGATTCGGATCGAACAATGGCGTTAGGGTTTTTTTCGAATTGGGCGCATGTTGTTCAGCCCAACACTGTTCATTGGGTTTTAATTTTTTTCGATTAAAATAATTCGAGAAAATAAAATAATTCATTTGGGGCTTTAAAAATACTAGAAAAATTTCGAAAAATTCCCAAAAATATTTTAGGACATTTGTGACTCAAATAAAATATTTCCAGCAAAATTTTATTTTAACTTTTCTATTATTTAATTAATTTGTTAAATGGCTTAATTCAAAATAAATTCAAATAATTTCAAATAAATCCAAATAATTTCCAGAAATTCCCAAAAATTCAAAATACCTTTTAAATGCAAGAAAAGCAAAAATTGGGGTGTTACAAGCCCACTGCCTCCGTCGACCAGCACCCTCTTGAGTTTAACATTGCGCACCACGGTCCAACACCGTGGAATCTTCCAGATAAGGGATGTAATCCGGATGATCCGAATCGGCCAAAGGTGATGGGGCCTCTGACCATCCGAGATCTCGGGAGTCAGCTGGCATGACGGCGTTGACATCCCTGGCCATGAGTTTTTGCTTTCGCTTTGACTCGTAAGCCATCGAGCCTCCGTAGATGTAATTGAGCTCCCGTTCCATCTTTTGATGCTCGCCTTCATCATCTACAGGGGAATCTTGCTTTTTCTTATCTTGTTCTTTTGCTTCGCCTTTGGCTGGTCACTTTCTGGATTCCTTGGCGAATCTTCTCAAAGTGAAGCAATCTTTTACAGCATGTTTACCTTTTGGATGAAAAGGACAAATAGCCTCCATCACTGTATCGTAGTCGTCGGTGCGTGGCGCGCGATGCCGGCCTTGCTCAGCTGCTGCCACCATTTCTTCAGGCTTCCGTTTCCTGTCCCGTTGCCTTGACGACTCGACGTAATCCTTCCTATCTTTTTGTCGTGGGCGATCATCTTGTCGCTCGGCCAAAGCATCCGAGGCCATCGCGTAACGATCCGCCTGCTCGAACATCTCCCTTACGGTGGATGGCGGCTTTCGAGACATTTTCTTGATCAGGTCGGGGTCGTTGACACCTTTCTGAAATGCTGCGATGACTGCCGCTTCCGAGATGTCCCTGATCGTATTCTTCTTTTGCATGAAGCGCCGGATGAATTCTCGGAGCGTTTCATTCTTTTTCTGGCGGAGCTGGTATAGGTCCCATTGCGCCTGTGTCGCCGTAAGTGCCCCGAAGTTGGTGATGAATTGTTCACAGAGATCCTCCGAGGAATCTATGGAGTTTACCGGAAGTCCTGTGAGCCATGCTTGAGCCGAAGAGGTGAGCATGATCGAGATAATTGGCCATCACATTGCGACGCCCCGCAGCCCATGATCGCCAGAGAGTAGACTTGGAGCCAAGCTTACGGATCTCTTTCTCCGCCAAACTTAGTGATGCTCTTTTTGTTGAATCTTGGGCCGCACCACTCGGCGGCGAGGGTGAAAGCCCGTATGCCCTCAATAGGGCCGTCGCTGCGCTTCGTGGAGAACGCCGATAGGGTGATTTAGCTCACGGTCTTCGTTTTCCACTCCACAATAGCGGGATTATTACGGTGATCGCCCCGGCCGTCGTGGCTAATGCCAAAACGTCAGAGTTATCTCGCGCCACGGCGTTCTTCATCTTCCCGGCCACGCCACCGCATTTAGATCCACGCGAAGGTCCCGGTGATGCTATGTCGAACATCCTCCCCATCGGCTTCACGCTCGGACGCATCGCGAGCCGTATTGCTGCTTGCAGCCTGTGAGTTGACGAGGCGAGTGCGAGATGGCTCTTTTTCCCTTGGCTCCTCCTGGTGTTGTTGAACCGCTGCTGCCGCCACCATAGCCTGAACTTGGGCTACAATCGAGCGGCAGCTGTCGTACAAGCAAAGGGTCCTAAAGTATCAAGAAGCATCTTGGAGGCAATGATATTCTGCTGAGGAGTATGGAAAACCGATTGGTTCCCCATCTTTGTCTGCAAAATTTTTCATTAATGATGCGGCCTCTGTTCTGGAGGAATCTCGCACGGCCTCCTTGCTGCTGATGCTCTTCCTCTACAGCGTTCGCCGCATTCTTCTGTTGTTGTGACTCTGTTCGCGGCTCCTCGATCATAAAAATGCCGCGAAAGCTCTGGAAATCTTCCGCTTCATCTTCTGAATCGGAGGAACAAGAAGATGAGTGACACTGACCTTTAAGTCCGAGTGGTTTTCTAGCATGTTTGACCACTCGGGATTCGCCTTCAGCTGGTTCCGGCTCTAGACGGGGTTCAGGCTTTTGGCTTACTGTCCGGGGATGGATGGCCATGCCTGTTCCCGATCCGAGTGGTTGGCTGGCTAAGGGAACCTCAAGATTGCCTCCAGATTGGAACTGATCCGAATCCGAAAGGGAAAGATGACCAAAATCGTCGGCCATGAAATCCAGGCTTCCAAAGCGAAACATCTGGGCCGGCGCGAAAGTGGTCATGCTTTTGGTGAAGATCGCCATCGAGCTTGCCGAGATTGATCCTAGCGCAGCCCCTACCTGGCGCGCCAATTGTCGAGGTTTGTTAATGAGCAATAATGAAAAGGGGCTAATATTTGGATCGAACTTCGATGGTAGCACAAGACACGGAAATTATCTGTGTTCAGCTCTCACGGTGGAGATAATACCCTAGTCCTGTGCTCGGGATTATGATTGGCTAACTTATTTGCTGATGATGTTGTGTGTTGATGGTTCCCGCCCCTCCCTTTATATAGCAGAGAAGGGCGGTTACAATAGGGAATCCCACTCGGACACGAGATGGAAATTGCACCTTCATGTCTATCCCGACTGTCTATTAGTTTGGATTACAATCATCCCTTGCCTAATACGACTCGGTTTCCTTAGCTAGGATCTTGTCCTGATTCTTCACACCTTGCTCAGCCCAGCATACCTCCGCCCTCCCGTAGTCGGCCTGGCCTAGTTTCGCCTAATTGGGCCTCGCAGGTCTGCCTTGTGGGCCCCCGGGGTATATATCCCCCACACCTAGCTAGATAAAAAAATAAAATAAGTTCAAAATGGTAAAGTAATATTATAAATTTCACCGAGATTTCGCTTATTTTGACCAAAATTCATACTATTTTGACCTATTTGTTTGTTATCTGGGCCCGAATGGACTCCAGTTTTTTTTGTGGAAAATCATGATACTTTTTAAGAGTAATTTATGTAAAAATTTATAACAAAAGAGCTTAGCTGAGTTGGTGCGCTGAATTTGCTTGGGTCCTACGTTCAAATCCTGCGGCACACTGCATGTTCTTGTTGATTTTTTTGTGTGTGTGCTCATTCGTGGCTCAAAAAGTTCCAAAAAATGGGCGTTACTCTGAAAACTCAATTTGCGATAATTTTTTTTTTTGCAAAGAGCACTATTTTTAGTTATGTTTTAACAGTAGAAAAAGCTTGTTCCTTCGAAGAAATTTGACAATCCGGTTAAATTCCCTTCCATCTCAGATCCGACAAATCAGATACTTTGAAGGAAAACGGACGACCGCCACCAATTTCTAATTAGAATTAGCAGAGATATTCTTCCTCTTAGTGGAAGGAATCGGGGAGTTATCAAGAGGTTTGGGCATTTCAACGCTCATTTGCCATTAAGGTCAGCATCGAGGTGGTGCGTGGCCCTTGGATCATAGTTTTTTCACGCATAGTCCGCATCGATCCACCTTATCTCGCACCACTAACTCTAGGTTTTCTGCTTTCGGTCTACTGTTCTCACTAGCTTTCTTCCCTTCCTCCATGCTGCAACCAAGAGTGAGCCATCCTCATGCTCACTGCATTATCCTAGCTATCAACCTCGAGATGGCCTCCTTGATGACGCCGCCAGATGTCGCCCGTCGGCCTTATCTTGCCATCATCTCCTCTCCTTCTCCTCTTAGTCGCCGCTGCCATCAGCTTTTGTGGTGGACCAGATTCCCAAGAGGGTAGGGGTGAATTGAGATTCCTTTGCTAATGGCCAAATTAGAATTTAAACCTTTTCTAGCTTGACCTACATGCCTAAAGTTTCTAGTGTTGCCAAACAATTTATACACTTGTCTAGTGAATTTTTGTAACTTAAGTTCCAACCCTACACAAGTCTAGCGATCTAAGAATTGAAAGAGAAGAAAGTAAGAAAAATTTTGGGCTCATTCTAAGAGGTGCGACTCCTAGATTCTTTTAGATATGTTGTTTTAAATTTTTGAATTTAAGAGGTTAAAATTATTTGGATTCATTAAAACGTAATATCAAATTAACATGAAGTAGTGTGTGTCCGTAGCAAAGTATTTCTCATGGGTTAAGCTTAAGGAACCTACTAAAGCATTTTTAAACCTAGGATTAAGCTACTATTATCGAGCCACATTTCATGATTTTTCAATAAGTTGTGCTTTATTTCAAAGGTATTAGGGGCTACTTGCAATCTTTATTATTATTTCATATTTTTAACTCTATTTGACCTTTTCTAATTCATAAACATAAGTATACATATAGCATAAAACCTAGATGTTTTCGCATAAATAGAATAAGCATCATTTTAAAAGAATATAAGAACTTGGGAACTAGAATATAGATCATACAGAAAATAAAAAAAATCCCCACAAGTCCAAGCGAGTTTAGCAAACCCTACTGCAAATTCCTTTTGTTGCATTTACCCGCCATAAAATTCCTCCAACCCTATCATTATCTTTCAAACAGTGTTCATATGCATCACCTTCTAATACAAGTTGTATAAATTTTGAAGCAAGCAAAAGAATAAATAATCACTATCTACCCATCATTTATATTTTAATATTTATACAACATTTAAATAATGATACATACAAATAACTCCCTTGAATTTCCAACCTCGCGTCAATTTTGCTGTGTCATTATATAAAACTCTGTATTCTTGCGGATGTATGTCCAACCTCACATCGGCCCGACATGCTGCGTTCTGTGGTTTCCACAGTAGGTAGTCATATAGACTCATTTATTTGTTGCCCCTCACATGTCATAATCTGCGTGTAGGTCGGTTAGCCGAAGCTCCTCATTGCGTGCGCGATGTTCCTGGCTCGAATCCCTGAATAGCTGCACTGTAGCAGCAACAGTAGTTTTTCTTTTTATAAACAGGGAAGTAGTAAACTTCGCTGATTTTAGGAAGGTAGTAAATCATGATGTAAGTTTTTGAAGCTTTTTTAGGATGATCCTCAAAGTATGACTAACCTACCATAAAAAATACGGATCATGATCAAACTAGTGCAATTTTTAAAAATTTTGTCGATGCTACCAATGCGTTTAAAGCAATTTTGCTAATTTAATTGAGCTACTAAATTTGCATGCTCTTCAAAAAATTTTGGAAGGGTCCTGAGGGCATGCCAACCCTACCATAAAAATTCCAAATCATGAACAAGTTTTTGTGATTTTTAAAAATTCTAACAATGTTACCGACACGCTTAAATCGAGTTCGCTAATTTGAATGAGTTACTGAATTTTTAATTTCTTAAAAATTTGTTAGAAGGGTCCTGGAGCATACTTGAGCTACCATAAAAAAATCAGATCATGATCAAGCTTTTGTAATTTTTAAAATTTACGACGATTTGGTTTTCTTTTTTAAGTGTTCCTAAAAAGAATTTACTTTCTCTGCTAGAATCTTTGACTGTGTCGGCAATTCCTTGAGCCCGTAGCAAAGCACAGGTCCGTTGCGCACTAGTTTCTATAAAGGGAACAGAGCAGAGATGACACTCTCTTTTCTTTTACAAAAACAGCATAGATGTGAGGTGACCTGTGAGTGGTGAGACACGAGCATTGAGACATAATTGAACTCTCGGTCTCTTCTTTGTTGAGATATATTTGGACTCTTAGTTTTAATAGGTGAATTTTGAAACTATCACAAAGAGATTTTGGATAAATATAACATCATATAATACAAAAGAATCAATCTCTACAGTCTACGATCAACAAAGAGAGAAAAAAGTTTATCTCCATATATCCTTTATTCATCTATTTGCAATTGTTTTTCGTCTATTCTTAATTGGCATTTGAATTGATCTATGGTGATCAGTTTATTATTCAACATCGAGGTTACAGCGTGACATCTGACATTTTTTTCTTTTAGAGGAGCTCGTATGACGTGGATAAGACGAGGAAGAAAAAAGGATGGAGTATTACTGCGCCTTACTTAAACGAAAAAGGAGCAGGACTGATTATCAAGAAAAAGAGTCAAATTTCGTAGAACAATCGGATCGCCGAGCAAATTTTAAGGTCTTACATATTTGAAAAGGAGCAATTTCTGCGGACTAGAAAAAGCAATATATTCTATTCCTCTCAATAAATAAAAAACAAAGAGGCGATTTCTTCCCCTGTTTTCTAAAACAGAGCTTTAACAAGCTCAACAGGAAATAAAAAACGTCTCCGTAGATTTTGATCTTAATTTCATCTTGTATAAGTTCAAACCTGGTTGTAATTTCTCCCTAGCTATATGACCCTTCTAACTGTTTGAATTGTTGCAACCCAGGTTCAAAATCTCAGCTGAGATTTTGGATTTTGTTGGGGACTGAGATTCCACGTATCGTCGGAATTAAAAAAAATGTGTTGCTACAGTGATTTTGGAGAATTTCGGCTTTTTGGACCGAAATTTTCACAAAATCGACCTGTTTTGATACTTTTATGACCGAATTTCACTCTAAATTTTTTGTGTAGAATTGTAATGTCTTTTATAAGGAAATACATGTAAAATTTTGCAAAAAAAAACATATATGTACAAATTATGTGAAAGACCTTGATTTGAGTTGTAGACTTTGGCCATCTTGTTTGCAAGGGCAGAGCTGAAACCTGCATGATGAATGAACATAAATCTAATTGATCTCAAAGTGTTCTAGTGGACAACTCAATAAATCATAACTTACACATGATGCTGTTAGAAAGTGAAAACTCAAAAATATTTGTAATTGCTCACACTTTTGAAATTAATATAAATAGTTTTTGCACTATTAGCTTAAAAATCAATCATGAAGACATTAGTAATAAGTAGCCCCAGCAATCTTACATGATTCCACCCTTTCTTACAATTAATTACAAAAATTACATGCATATGCCCTTTCAATTGTAATATTACATGCATATGTCCATTAAGCGAGCTATGCAATTTTTGAAGCCCTGAACAAGCCTAACTACGACAAGCGTTTGGCGGTCAAACACCGTCATGTTGCAAAAATCCTCTCATCCATATTCTCACCACCAAGAAAAACAAGTACAAAATTAACACAACACATACATAGATATGAGGTGAGGGCCTTCTTGATCATCACCATTATGCACGAGCCATGTTATACGACTACCTAAGACCTGACCCATGAGCCTTGTGCACGTCACACCCTAGGCCCAATCGCCTCGTCTCATGCTTGAACACAAGCCTAAACACCTTTGCCTTGTGCACACAGTCCCTGACCTAAACCTTACCGCCTGACCCATATATGTCTAAATGGCAAGAAACCAATCGATAGCATCATTTGATGCTTCTTTTGAATCAAATTTAAATGGGATAGGCACGTATACTTCATAAATAGGCTAGGTTGTGGGCCTTTATCTTTAACCGTTAAGCCAACTGGACCATTAAATAATATATGACCTAATCCATAAAATAGATCGACAGCTTCGTCTTTTTCCTAACACTCCGTAGATCCTCTAACATCTCTCCCCTGTTCTTCAATGGTAGCCAGTCATGAGGGACTGGCCTGGACTAATGTGCAATTAAGCAAACAAAATTGGTGCTGCAGAATTTTTGGTTGGCCCTAGCAGCACCGGTACGGCCTAGTATTGTGCTGGTGAGTTAAGAGCAACTCCAGCAATACTCTCCAAATCTCACTCTCTAAAAGCCGATTTACAGAACTCTCCAAAAATGCCTCTCCATATCTCCTTCCTCTCCAACAAAGACTCTCCATATCACACTCTCTATTTTCTTTCCTATATTCTAATCATATTCCACATAATACTATAACAAAGAAGTGTTTTTTTTACCGATGAATTCAAACAACAATATTTAAATACGGGAATTTAAAAATTAAAATTTATTGTGACGACCACATTGTAATGGTTATCTTCGAATGGCTATATTTGAACGTGGGAGTTTTAAATTTGAATTTTCCTATAACGGTTATGTTATAATAGTCATTATTAAAATTATTGTACTGAGTGAGTCATGTCCTAACAGTCATCCCAACGGCTATATTCAAACGGTCATCCTAACGGCTATATTCTAACGGTCATCTTAACGGCTATATTGAAATGATCATCTTAACGGCTATATTCTAACGGTCATCACAACGGCTATATTCAAACAGTCATCTTAACGGCTACATTCTAACGGTCATCTTAACGGCTATATTCTAACGGTCATCTTAACGGTCACATTATTCTCGTCTATATATACATACCCATTTGCAGTTCCATGTTCTGCACATTTCTGGTTGTTCACTACCTACAATATCACAATAAGTCATCGAAAACTTAGTCTCTCAATGTCTCTCAGAAGATGAGGAGTCTGAGAGAAATAATGAGTACGTATTTCTTCTTACAACAGGATACCTAGTACACATAGAAGATCAGAGTGTGAATCTTCCACGCCATGGCGGTTCTACTCCTGGCCGTAAAGTCGTTCATCACAATAGGTAAGAAGGACATGCTATACTGTTTCAGGACTATTTTGTTGATCCTCCTATCTATGGCCCGACCTTCTTTCGACGCAGGTTTATAATTATTCATTCTTTATTTCTTCAGATATTGTGTTGATCCTACTATCTACAAACTCAACTTTCTTTTCGATACGTGTTTCAATGAATCGTCCTTTATTTCTTCGATATTGCATGTCAGAGAAGCACATGATAATTATTTTTGCGAAGATCTAATTGTGCCTGAAAATCTTGGGTTATCTTCTTTGCGCATCGCAGATTTGGATGCTAGCTTACGAGTAGCAAGCAGATGCTATTGATGATTATGTGCGGATTAGAGAAAGTCTCGCTATAGAGAGCCCGAGAAGGTTTGTGAAAGCTATTATTGAAATATTTGGAGATGAGTATTTGAGATCTCCAAATGAGAATGATAATCGCTAGATTACTTGCTATTGGTGAGGAAAGAGGTTTTCCAGAATGCTAGGGAGCATAGATTGCATGCATTGAAGTGGAAAAATTTCCCTACAAAGATGGCAAGGCATGTATACTGGTCATGTTCACGAGCCAACAATCATTCTGGAAGCCGTTGCTTCCCAAGATCTTTGGATATGGCATTCTTTTTTTGATTTACAAGGGTCTCACAATGATATTAATGTTCTTCACCGGTCCCCTCTCTTTGCTAAGTTAGCTGAAGGGCATGCTCCAGAAGTGAATTATACTGTGAACGGTCACAACTATACAGTGGGATACTATCTTGCAGATGGAATATATCCTTCATGGGCAACATTTGTCAAGACAATACCAGCTCCCCAAGGGAATAAGAAAAAACATTTTGCAGAAGCTCAGGAAGCAGCTAGGAAGGATGTGGAACGAGCATTTGGAGTTTTACAAGCTCGTTTTGCAGTTGTTCGTGTATCAACTCGTTTTTGGTATCAAGAAACACTTCGAGATATCATAACAGTATGTATCATCATGCATAACATGATAATTGAAAATGAGCGGGATGGAGGTCCAGTTGACTACAATTACGAAGCAATGGGAGAAAATGTTGCAGTCTCCCATGAGCTTTCTGAGTTTATTCAAACTCATCAATCCATCAAAAATAGAAAAGCTCGCTCCCAGCTTCAAGAAGATCTAGTCGAGCACTTATGGCGCCATTATGGAGGGATGTAGGCGAGCGCATGATGTACTAGTTAATGCACTTCAACTATGATGTGCAGGCCATGTAAACCTTTCCATCTCGACGAACCTACCATTATTTTATGAGAGAGTCAAACTTAGAATCAGATATTAGTATTACTACTCTCTTTTTAAGTCTTTCATTTTTTTTGCTAATTAATATGGTTAATATGGTGGCTTAAATATTCATGTTTGTTACTCCATAAGCAGGCATTGTCTAATTAATATGGTTAATATAGTGGCTTAAATATGTTTGGACTGGCAGTAATTAGTTCTAAAAAGACAAGACATTTCTCCCAACATAGGTAAGGTTTGTGTCTACCACATTTTCACTTCTCAGATTCTGCACGTGTGGAACAGATATCATTTTCACTTGCCAGTCTATGATATCACAAGAACGACTCGAACTATCAAATCTAGACCAAACAATCAGGAAGTCAAGAAACAAGTAGGTGTAAAATAGTTGGAGCAGCAAACCTGGGTCCTTGAGGAGCAAACAATGAGATTAACTGAAGATCCCATCGTTGGATTAATGTGAAATTTTAACTGAAGAAACTAGATTCAATTATGAATCTAACCTAACAAGAATCAACTCGATCAGATTTATGGACCAAGAGATATTACCTTCGCAATTTGACTGAAACAAGGAATAACAGAGATTGACCTTCAACGCTGCGACGGACCAAATTTCAGATGAAAGATCAACTACGCCGGACCGAACTTTTCAAGCTACGCCGGACCAAACGAGACAGACTGACACATGTTCACTAAAACTAAGATTTCTGAAGATCTAACTGTTAGATTGATGTGAAATTTTAACTGTAGAAACAAGATTCAATTCCGAACCTAACACAAAAAGAATCAACTCAATCGGACCTATGGATCTAGAGTTATATCCTTCGCAAGACGGCTGAAACAAATACCGATCTAACAGCGACAGACCAAATTCAAACTAATGATGGACCAAACTCAAACAATGAGATTAACCGAAGATCCCACCGTTGGATTAATGTGAAATTTTAACTGAAGAAACTAGATTCAATTATGAATCTAACCCAATAAGAATCAACTCGATCAGATTTATGGATCAAGAGATATTACCTTCGCAATTTGACTGAAACAAGGAATAACAGAGATTGACCTTCAACGCTGCGACGGATCAAATTTCAGATGAAAGATCAACTACGCCAGACTGAACTTTTCAAGCTACGCCGGACCAAACGAGACAGACTGATACACGTTTACTAAAACAAAGATTCCCGAAGATCTAACCGTTGGATTGATATGAAATTTTAACTGTAGCAACTAGATTCAATTCCGAAGCTAACACAAAAAGAATCAACTCAATCGGACCTATGGATCTAGAGTTATATCATTCGCAAGACGGCTGAAACAAATGCTGATCTAACAGCGACGGACCAAATTCAAACTAGTGACGGGCCAAACTCAAATAATGAGATTAACCGAAGATCTCACTGTTGGATTAATGTGAAATTTTAACTGAAGAAACTAGATTCAATTATGAATCTAACCCAATAAGAATCAACTCGATCGGATTTATCGATCAAGAGATATTACCTTCGCAATTTGACTGAAACAAGGAATAACAGAGATTGACCTTCAACGCTGCGACGGACCAAATTTTGAAAGATCAACTACGCCGGACGAACTTTTCAAGCTACGCCGACCAAAAAACCTTGCACAGGTCTTCTTGTTCTCGTCACGGCCAAGAAAAACAAGCTATCAAAAACTTCTAGTCAACACTATTTCATGCATGCATGCAGCGACAAACGACCAGATCAAAAGCCCATGCACTTCTAGTCGCTGCCTTTTAGTTGTGCATGCATGTGGCCACCAGAGCTCTCGCCAAGAGGAACGAGGGCAAATTTTCATCCTGTATTTTGTAGTCTTAGCTGCTCTTGTGCTTATATTCTCAGAATGGTGCATATGTTGCTCAACTACCGGCAGCTGCTATATGTCGTTATGAAAGGTCTGAAGTAGTTTTGTTGCATTATAAACTTAAAAGTTATCTTACGGCAACACTTGCTGCATGCAAATATATGAACTTCTTTTACTTGCTTGTTTTCGTTCTGCCTTCTTAGACATGTTTCGTATCCATGCAATGCAGATCGGGTCAGTTAACTTTGGGAGCTTTGGAGTCTGCAGTGCTTGCTAAATTTAGATCCTTAAACTATGTTCCTGTATGGAAGGATGAAAGACCACCAAGTATTAGAGGTGGGGACGAGTTGAAGGTGTACAGGATTTATCCAATCGGTCTTACACAACGACAGGCACTATACAAATTCAGGTTTAGAGATGATGCCGAAATTGAGAAATATATTAAAGATCATCCCTGTGCAAAGCTTGAAGTCATTTTTGTACATGAATTCTCTTCATTCAAGCAACAAAAGTTCAGGGATGAGCCTTTCCAGTACATGAATTTGTTAAATCTGATAAATCTGGCATCTGATAAATCTGGCATGCTCGAGAAAATCAACAAAAGATGTAGCACAGGCCAAATTATTGCCTAGTTATGAAACCAAATAGCATTATACATTCTGTATGCGACCACAAAAATCATGGAAATGCTCCAATTTGATTTCATGCAGGGGCTTCAGAATGGGTGCTGGGCAGCTTCTGTTTGAGTGCCTGATATGACGAGGGGCTTCACAAAGTAAGGTTTCTGCTTCGGCTGTCAAATGACGATGGGCCACATTAACATGTCCTAAAGCAAAACATACATATGTTAGTTCAGAATAACACTAAAACCCTTCACATGGAGTTCTTCAAACCTATGTTCCAGAGAACTGACAAGTTCCAGAGTTTAAGTGCATCTCCATGTATCACAGTCACTTAGCAACAACCAACCATCTCCATGTATCAGAGTCACTTAGCAACAACCAACCTTATTTAGCAGAATAACATAACTCCTTTCCTGCATCTTCTCCCCTCCGCTTCTTTGCAGGCTCTGCATCAGCCTGTCAAGGAAAGAAAAAGCACACTGAACAATAGTTTTATTGGAGGAAAACATATAGCACTGCTCACAGTTTTATTCACGTTTTTGCATGCCCCAGTAGTCCAACGTAGATACATGTACTGTGATGTAAAATACATACCACAAAGGGTAAAACTTATTTACTGAGCGGCAACTTCCTCTGGTGCTTTTCCATAACCCAGTTCAGACATCTCCCAGCTTGATCGATAGCCAGTGCAGAAACTCTTCCATTGTTCCATATCCTCCGGGTGTCCAGAAAGTTAGCATGTAAACATGTTGGATTGATATATTAATCTGTCCTAGTCATGTAAGCATGCTGGGAGGGAATTTTTGTTGTGTCAAATGGTAAAATAAACTAGGCATAGTTTCAGGGACAAAATTATCAGATTCCTCCTACAACCATTCTTCAAAGTTCAAGCATGTGTAAAAAGTAGCACTTCCACATCAGGTGTATAACAATGCAATTCAACCTCACTTTGATACAGATACCTACCAGAAGTTGCCGCTCCCTCCAGAAGTTGCGCCTTGCGCCTGGCTCTCCAACCGCCACAAGTGAAACATTACAGTGCTGAGTTTAATACAGAAACTACGCGAGATAACAAAGAAGATGAATGATCACTAATAATTCTTCCAATGGGCATGTTAGTTTGATTCCAACAGCTGGGAGGCCATTCCTGTGCTCCAAGGCTCTTCCACAATCAAATGCTCTCGGAGAAACAATTCTCAACAAACATATGAAGCTGTGAGAAACATTAGCAAACACTTTTGCACATCCAGAATTAGATTAAGAAAACATAAGCAGAATGATCATAATAGTTGGCAAGTGTTATCATTTTCGGACCAACAGAACTACAAGTGGATCCAGAGGCGGAGCCAAAGGGGCGGATGGGGCCTGCCCCCCCTTGGCCCATGAAAGGAGAGTGTACATGTATATATACAGTCACAAGGCCAAATGTCTGATGGCCGATGTCTCACCTTCTCGTCTTCTCGTGTGCTGCGAATGAAACATCGAGTCAAAGACCGAACCAACGTCTCGCCTTCGGCCTTCTCCCGTTCGTTCTCCATGCTACGCGACTAGATTATTCAGTTTGCTGTTCTCCGATTCTCTCAGGACAAACAATGACTAGATTATTCTAACGTAAACAAATACCGATCGATCGGGCGGTTTATGACGACGTGTGGTGCATCGAACCTTTGTCCCTTCCCTTGAGATGTTATCTAGTTTTCTCCATGTTCGTCGCATTTTCACAGGCATATGTATATGTCATATATCTATAAATAGTCCGTGCCTTTTGCTAATTATCGATTGATTAATTATTAGTTTAGTTACCGGCGACAAGTTGTACAGATCATGTGATTGTGAATTTGTGATTGGTCTACAGAATTGCTAGTACGTCCAATTTTTCTGGACATTTTTTGTCTTTGATACAGTACTATTCGTCTAATTCACATAGCAGTGGAGTACTGTGTGTTAAGTGCTAACAATAAGCATCAGATGGTGACGGTCGGAGACACCGCTGTGCCTGCGCCTGCTCGTCTGCGCCGTCACTTCATTCTTAGGCCTCCTCCTTTAGAAATTTCTGGCTCCGCCACTGAGTGGATCACTAACTCAACCATAAGAAAAATAAGGATTCCATCTAGATGAAACATCAATAATTAGTTCATACATCAACCGGACCTATTACACCTGCGAGCCATGATATCATTCTGCAAGGACAGTATTATTGTTGTTGTGGCCCACTCTGCTTAATTAGTGCCAACGCTCATAATTCTCTCTTCTTCTACCATTCTCTTCAATTCAAACTCATTTTTTCTTATCTCAATCTTTTCCTTCTCATGAGCAATCCTTTCTCGTTTTTGCAAATGCTCATTCATACCGCTTCTTCCTTCTTCTCGCTCTTTTATAAGCTCCATTTCTTTCATTTCTTTCCTAAAATTTTCCAATGCTTCCATGTAGAGTAAACCTATTGCACCACTCTCAACTAAAGCTTTATCACGGCGTATCCGCTCTTTCTCGGCCTTCCTACCAGTTGGCCTTCTCAAAGACATCGAGTTCTGCGAAGAGGAGCATCTTCATGAAAATGACTTGCACCCGGAGAAGCATTACATGATGTTTTCTGTTTTTCTGAGATAAATGACTAGTCCACTTCGGATGGTATTGTAATATATTCCAACAATGCAAGTATGCAAATGATCGCCCTTCTTCTTCTTGATACAATGATTTAGCATTGACAATCTACAGAAGCACATGTACCTTATTAACATGGACACAACATATAAAGCTATAATGAAAAAAGGGATATGGACCAACCTTATCCTGCTCTGTTATCCCGCTTTGCCTTCTACGCTCAATGCGGTCGTAACATCCGCAAAACTTGTTAACATGCTCTTGAATAGATGACCATCGGTGCATAAGTGAATTCTGACTACGATCCAAAACGAAATTTTTGTTTTCGTGGAAGTAATCGTGCATTTTACTCCAATATGATGAACGAGTTTGTTGGGTCCCTTGCACTGGATCCAAACTAACATTAAGCCATGCCGATACCAACATATTATCTTCATTCTCTGAAATTTTTTTGGATCTTTTATTGTGAGCTCTCGGCGGGGGATTGGAATTGTCAACTGGAGAAGGTTGCTCCCCAATTGGGCTTTCAACCCAACGTATTTCACTTCCCCCCTCACTCAACAGACGAGCATAGAAGTCATCCATATTGTACAAACTATAGGCATCAATACTTCATTAAACAAAGATGCATAACAACACATGCAAAAATACAACATGTCTTAATATGCCGAACATTAATAGGTCTAAAAAGCAGAACACAAATAACACTAGTTGCTGCAGTCGATACTTTCATCCTCTCTAAATTGATGATCATCAATTTTACCCGAGTCATCAGTCTCGTAGTCGTACAGGCACAACTGCTCGTGTTCTTCTTCTTCTTCAGGTGGATCAACACCGGCTCTTCCCACCATGTCTTACAATTGTATGACTAATTCATCAAGGCGGCGAGCAGTGTGTTCGATCTCAAGTAAGAGTCGGTTGAGTTCATTCGCGCTCTCACATGAGCAAGGAGAAAAATTATCGTACACTATGTTTTTAATATCACTTGCGATTTCCTCTATGCGGTTAATTGTCCAAGCATGCACTTCACTGACTTTGTTTGAACCTTTATCCATCTATATGCAAGTAAATAGTAGACTAAGATACAACATAATACTGGGGTTCTTGGAAACTAGTATTAAATCAATGAAAATAAGAACCATGTGCATTGAACAAAAACACTCATGGCTAGTGTGTTTAGTCTGCATCCATAAATAATAGTTATGTTGTTTTGAGGTGTGTGAAGCAATACTTTCCAACTTTGATTCCATATATAAAAACATTTAGAATTGCTGCATGAAATTATCACATATGTCATCAATAATACAGTGAAAATATGAATGGTCAAAGTTGTGCACTGGAGAGTTGAGACAACAAGACAGTAAAAATACAGCAACACTAGTTAGCAATTGGGAACAGAGAAAGTCTGTGATTGTGAAATAAATAAAATTCGAAACAGGTCTTGTTTGTTATCCAGTGATGTTAGTGGATTTTGCATTGATTGTGTTTCGCTTAGTCACCCATCACATTACTCTGCTTAGCCAAATTACCCATAAAGTTACTCTGAATATCCTGTACAACCTTGGAAAAATGGAAGATTTGAAAGTCCGACAGAAGCAACAAACTGAACAATCCAAAGGATGGAAAGCTACACAGATTTGCAACCTAAAAAACAATCAAAGAGAATAACAACCTTCTCTGGTTTTCCCCTATAATAACATCCTTCTCTCATTTTCCCCTACAACCATCCAGAGCCAACCAACAAGTCTTGATTAATTTCCCCCTCATATCGTTCGCCCCAAATGCTAATCAAAGGATTCAACACTTTATTTTGCTAAGCAAATGGCTTCCAAGCTTACAGATGCACGACTTCATCTAATCTAGAATTGTTTACAATGATCTTGCACACATAACTACAGAATGTAACTCAAGGCAAATGGATGCATATTCTGGATTGAACCGGGGATGCATATTCTGGGTTGAACCGGGGATCTGATCAAGAATCCTATCAATCTAGGTTTTCTTTCGGATCCAAGAGATCCCACATATGCAACAAGAGGAAACCCGTACAAATTCATACCAATTTCTAGCCATTATTCCGCCAATTCGTCAGATCTACCCAGGCCAAGAATTCGTCAGATCTACCAGGACTGGAAAAAATCTCGTTCGAGAACCATCACAAACCCATCGGGAAGAGCAACACGAACCGTGCCGAGATGTGTGAGGGAGAGGAAGACTGCGCCGCCTCTTGCTCTTCTTCCCGGTGCTGCCGCCTTCTCTCGTGGGATAGCTACGGAGCTGTGCCTTCCGATGCTGCTGCCTTCTCTCCTTGATAGCGAAGGACCCGTGCCCCCTGGTGCTGCCGCCTTCTCTTTGGCGAAGCGGCGAGCCGCCCGTGTCCCAATGGGCGCGAATGGAGCTCTCGCGTTGCAGCTCACGGATAGCGAGCGGAGAGAGGCTCGGCAAATATAGCGACTCTCTCTCCGCTCGCTACATTTAGCGACCCGACTGGCTAGTCTGCTGGAGACCGAAAAGCGACTGGTTCGCTAAAAAATGGAGATAGCGAGCGGAGTACCGAGCCTGCTGGAGCTTCTCAAAATATATCGTCCAAAGACATTGAGTAATTTTGCTCAAAGTCGGGTCGATGAGTCGATGAATCAACATCGAGTAACTTGCGGTTATCCCAAGGACTCGAGACATGCCGATGGCAAGGCGCTCGACCAGGCAAACTTCCTACTCGATCCTTAGTGATTCATAATCTACTCGAGTCATTCGACTAAAAAGCCGATAGGGTATTACTCGACCAAGCCAGAACTTGGCAGTAATCGACCAAACGCTTAATCGAACCCTCCACTCGACTCGACAACACTTCTACTCGATACCTAGCGATTTCCAGTCTACACGAGACATTCGACAAAAAGGTCAGTAGGGCATTACTCGACTAAGTTGAAACATTCGACCAAAAGTTGGAGATTAGATTTCATTTGTGTTTATGATGACTACTGATTTCAGAAGATCGAAGTCGAAGGTCTTTCGGAGATTAGATTGTAGGCTATTTGTACTAGTCTAGTATTTCATTTGTTGTAATTGATAATTGTAAGTGATTCCTATGTATGAGTTTTGTTTGGCACTTATTGAATAATGAAATGGTGATTACTTTTATTACATGTTTTAATTAATTGTGTTATTATTTGGTGTATGATCCTGTTTCACTCGCTATTCTTGATATTCAGCATGAATGGATGGAAAATCCCGATGGTACGTTCTATACCGTAGGATATGGGGATTTCGCTTATGCGTTCTACTAAGAGTTTCATCCTTGTCAGTTGCTTGAGGGTTTGCTATGGGCATACTACTGGATTTATGTATCTTCTGCTGCACTTTATTTTGGCTTTTAAAGCCTTACTGTATAATTACCTTCCACTAATGTATATATAATATTGTGTATGATTGCGATGACAATATTGTAAATATGCATACAAGTCACTGATCATAGGGCTAGTATTGTATGCACATAGGACATTCTCGATATTCCGAGCCAAAAAGGGAGGGTCCTCACATTGATAGTGGCTTATTAGCTTGAATTTAAAATAACCACTAAAATGGTAAATAAAGTGATTTTACATCAAACTATATCGATTTTAAAAGAAATTCGATAGCCAGTCCTACGCACTAGATTGAGAACAGAAAACGCAGAAAGTTAACTGCTCCTTACGTTTATAAAAGAAAATCGATTTGGACATTAATACAGTCTCCTAAATATAACTTAGACTACTCATTTCAATTGCAATGTATTTATAAAGCATACCAAAATTACAATACTGTAACAACTCTGTTCATCACAGCTGATACTCCATGACACGTGAAACATATATCTACTAATCATCCAAATCGATAAACCACTATATATTCGATATTACACGTACTATTATACTTCTTCTAAAAGAGGCCAAGGTTATTTAATTAAACAGATGAGGTAACTATGCCGATGTAGTCAAGCTCGACAGACCCCAACCATAGCTTGCCATCCCGCTCACATTTATTTGAAGGCCACGCCCTTGGTGGCCGTCGGCTCCTCTGCACGCTGCTGTTGCCGAGCCGGACTCACAGTGCTTGACCGAGCCGTCGGGTTCACGTTCGGTCGCGCCTTCTCCTGGTTCAGCGCCACCCAGTAGCCCCCCTTCCCGTCGCGCCTCACGTTGTCCGGGTACCCCGGCAGGTCGGCGAAGAGTTCGACTTCGCCGCCCTGGGCCCTTGATCCAAGATGCGACCGCTGGCACGGCACGGTGTGCGACACGACGAGGTGCGTCCCGTCTTGGCTGACGGCGACGCCGTTCGGGTACGGCAAGCCGGACTTGAGCACGGAGACATGCCCTGTCCGCACGTCGTACTTAAGCAGCCGGCCAGTCGCGTCGGCGTTGAATATGATCTCATTGTTGAACCTACGCGGGTAGGTTAAGCTGCTGTCGGTCATGTAGACGTCACCAGTGGCCTCGTCGACGTCGATGCCGTTGAGGAAGTGGAACGGGACTCCGTCCGCCTTGGTGGCCAGCACCGCGGCGTCGCCGCCGCCCGGCGCGACACGCAGGAGCCCCAGGTACGCATCGACCACGTACAGGTAGCGCGACTTGGCGTGGAATGCGAGCCCGACCGGGCGTCCGCACAGGTCCTCCGTCTCCCGAGCCGGCACCACGCGAGTCGTGCTGCACATCGGCAACCTCCTGTAGTTGGGATGGTGGGCGAAGTCGGTCCAGCCGGCGGCTGTGCCGTCCCACCGGAGGACGCGGCCGTCAGAGACACCGGTGTAGGGGCCCCGGCCATCGCCGTCGAACGCCAGGCTTTCGGCCCCCGTGACGACGACGCCGGTGTCGGGGTCGGCCGGCAGGCCTAGGTGGAGGCTCCACCGCGTATTGCTGGTCTTTATCGGTCGCGCCGCCTCGCACGACGGGACCAGGGATGCCGCGAGGAGGCCGACGAGGAAGGGAAGCCACGACGCTGCGGAAGAACTGCGTCCCATGCTGCTCCTGCTGCACAGATCGAGCCGGGCGCGCAGCGAAGATCCGAGGCACGATCGACGATGAATCGCAAGCTTCAAACTCCACGTACTACGCGAGACGACGAGCAAATTAAACGAGGGAAAAAGGCGTCGTATCTCGATCAAGTTCGAAGCTTTGCTTTGGTTTGCGGCTGGTGGGTGGGTGTCGCGAGAAATATATAGGCGGAAGCCGATCAGAGGTGCTTACGGAGAGGGAACCGAATCGTGTTGCTACATGCAATGCAACGCAATCAAGGACGGAGAAGGAACATCTGAATCCTATTGCGCGGCGTGCGAGACTAGTATTCCTCTTCGGGTTGGAATTGTTTGTTTCTTTGGAAGCTTCTTGTCGGTAACTGATCCACTTGACCAGGGCGTAACAAACTAGGGTAGATAATATAATCTATATTTTGTGGGATAACTATTTCTAAAATATCAAGTTCTCTGCAATACATGATAAAAATTGTATTTATTAATTGATCGTATAAAAATTATGTAGTTTTGCAAAATTTATTATTCTTTCCTCCAAGCTTCTTCTCTGGAACTCTTGGCCGGCCCAGTCCCAACCACGGTTATTGCAAAATTATGGAATTTCTCATTGAGATCTCTACCTCCGGCCAGAGACGAAATCAAAAATCCTAGCTAGATAAAAAATAAAAAAAGTTCAAAATGGTAAAGTAATTTTAAAAATTTCGCTGACATTTCACTTATTTTGACCAAAATTCATACTATTTTGACCTGTTTGTTTGTTATCTGGGCCGGAATGGACTCCAGTTTTTTTGTGAAAAATCATGATACTTTTTAGGAGTAATATATGTAAAAATTTATAACAAAAGGGTTTAGCTGAGTTGATGTACTGAATTTGCTTGGGTCCTAGGTTCAAATCCTGCGGCACACTGCATGTTCTTGTTGATTTTTTTTTTTTTTGGCGCCGCAGGCACTCCTTTTCCTTTTGCCTTTTGAGTAAGGACGGCCAGCAGTGCATCCTTTTTTTTTGTTTCCCCTCATGTTATCCACGTCGTGCTCCTCTGAAAAGACAACCTTGAAATTTGAAATATGCTTGCTCTGCTTTGTGCTGCCATCGTGGTTCCGTTGGTCTCTCAGACAATCTCCAGTAATTTCCCTTTATTCTTTTTTCTTTCCTTATTTTCTTCCTCATATTCATTCTCTTCATTTCTATCATCTCCAGCAGCATTCTCTCGAAGGGTTTTGTATAGGCATTGGAGAGAGAATCCTTTTCTGAAGAGATTCACACTCCAAATCCCTTCTGAAGGGAACCGTGAAGGGAATTCGTTGGAGTGCTTGGGATCTGTCTGCGAAGGAATTTGGAGGCTTAAGGTATGCCGTTGGAGATAGTCTTACTCTCACGTAGTGTTGTATCGCGTTGTGCTTTATCTCTCTCTCTCTCACACACACACACACACATATATATAGTCATGTGTCCGTGCGTTGTCACGAAAATTCAATTTGCGATAAAAAAAATTATTTGCAGAGAGCACTATTTTTAGTTATATTTTAACAGTAGAAAAAGTTTGTTCCTTCGAAGAAATTTGACTATCTGGTTCAATCCTCTTCCATCTCAGATCCGACAAATCAGATACTCCGAAAGAGAACGGACGACTGCCACCAACTTCTAATTAGAATTAGTAGAGATATTCTTCCTCTTAGTGGAAGGAATCGGGGAGTTATCAAGAGGTTTGGGCATTTCAACGCTCATTTGCCGTTAAGGTCAGCATCGAGGTGGTGTGTGGCCCTTCCTCCATGCTGCAACCAGTAGTGAGCCATCCTCATGCTCACTTCTGTTATCCTAGTTGTCACCCTCGAGATGGCCTCCTTGATGACGTCGCCAGTGTTGCCCGTTGCCCTTATCTAGCCATCATCTCCTCTCCTTCTCCTCTTAATCGTCGCCGCCACCAGCTTTTGTGGTGGACCAGATTCCTAAGAGGGTAGGGGTGAATTGAGATTCCTTTTGCTAATGGCCAAATTAGAATTTAAACCATTTCTAGCTCGACCTATGTGTCTAAAGTTTCTAGTGTTGCCAAACAATTTATACACATGTCTAGTGAATTTTTGCAACTTACGTTCCAACCCTACACAAGTCTTCTCATCTAAGAATTGAAAGAGAAGAAAGTAAGAAAAATTTTGGACTCATTCTAATAGGTGCGACTCCTAGATTCTTATAGATATGTTGTTTTAAATTTTTGAATTCAAGAGGCTAAAGTTATTTGGATTTATTAAAACGTAATATCAAATTAACATGAAGTAGTGTGTGTCCGTGTGGAAAGTATATTTTCTCATGGGTTAAGCATAAGGAACCTACTAAAGCATTTTTAAACCTAGGATTAAGCTACTATTACTGAGCCACATTTCATGATTTTTCAATAAGTTGTGCTTTATTTCAAAGGTATTAGGGGCTACTTGCAATCTTTACTATTATTTCATATTTTTAACTCTATTTGATCTTTTCTAATTCATAAACATAAGAATACATATAGCATAAAACCTAGATGTTCTCGCTAAATAGAATAAGCATCGGCCCGACATGCTGCGTTCTGTGGTTTCCACAGTAGGTAGTCATATAAACTCATTTATTTGTTGCCCCTCACATGTCATAATCTGCGTGTAGGTCGGTCAGCCGAAAGCTCCTCATTGCATGCGCGAGGTTCCTGGAATCCTGGTTCGATTCCCTGAATAGCTGCACTGTAGCAGCAACAGTAGTTTTTCTTTTTATAAACAGGGAAGTAGTAAACTTCGCTGATTTTAGGAAGGTAGTAAATTTCACTAATTTTATTGAACTATTAAATCATGATGTAAGTTTTTGAAGCTTTCTTAGGATGATCCTCAAAGTATGACTAACCTACCATAAAAAATCCGGATCATAATCAAACTAATGCAATTTTAAAAAATTTTGTCGATGCTACTAATGCGTTTAAAGCAATTTTACTAATTTAATTGAGCTACTAAATTTGCATGCTCTTCAAAAAAATTTGGAAGGGTCCAGAGAGCATGCCTACCCTACCATAACAATTCCAAATCGTGAACAAGTTTTTGTGATTTTTAAAAATTCTAACAATGTTACTGACACGCTTAAATCGAGTTCGCTAATTTGAATGAGTTACTGAATTCTTAAATTCTTAAAAATTTGTTAGAAGGGTACTGGAGCATACTTGAGCTACCATAAAAAAATCAGATCATGATCAACCTTTTGTAATTTTTAAAATTTACGACGATTTAGTTTTCTTTTTTAAGCGTTCCTAAAAAGAATTTACTTTCTCTGCTAGAATCTTTGACTGTGTCGGCAATTCCTTGAGCCCGTAGCAAAGCACAGGTCCGTTACGCACTAGTTTCTATAAAGGGAACAGAGCAGAGGTGACACTCTCTTTTCTTTTACGAAAACAGCATATATGTGAGGTGACCTGTGAGTGGTGAGACACGAGCATTGAAACATAATTGAACTCTCAGTCTTTTCTTTGTTGAGATATATTTGGACTCTTAGTTTTAATAGGTGAATTTTGAAACTATCACAAAGAGATTTTGGATAAATATAACATCATATAAAACAAAAGAATCAATCTCTACAGTCTATGATCAACAAAGAGAGAAAAAAGTAGATCTCCATATATCCTTTATTCATCTATTTGCAATTGTTTTTCGTCTATTATTAATTAGCATTTGAATTGATCTATGGTGATCAGTTTATTATTCTACATCGAGGTTATCAGCGTGACATCTGACATTTTTTTTCCTTTTAGAGGAGCACGTATGACGTGGATAACACGAGGAAACAAAAAAGGATGGAGTATTACTGCGCCTTACTTAAACGAAAAAGGAGCAGGACTGCTTATCGAGAAAAAGAGTCGAATTTTGTAGAACAATTGGATCGCCGAGCAAACTTTAAGGTCTTACAAACTTGAAAAGGAGCAATTTCTGCGGACTAGAAAAGGCAATATATTCTATTCCTCTCAATAAATAAAAAACAAAGAGGCGATTTCTTCCCCTGTTTTCTAAAACAGAGCTTTAACAAGCTCCACAGAAATCAAAAACGTCTCTGTAGATTTTGATCTTAATTTCATCCTGTATAAGTTCAAACCTGGTTGTAATTTCTCCCTAGCTATATGACGTATAAGTTCAAACCTGGTTGTAATTTCTCCCTAGCTATATGACCCTTCTAACTGTTTGAGTTGTTGCGACCCAGGTTCAAAATCTCCATACAGTGATTTTGGAGAATTTCGGCTTTTTGGACCGAAAGTTTCACAAAATCGACCGGTTTTGATACTTTTATGACTGAATTTCACTCTAAATTTTTTGTGCAGAATTATAATGCCTTTTATAAGGAAATATATGTGAAAATTTTGCAAAAAAAAACATATATATATATATACAAATTATGTGAAAGACCTTGATTTGAGTTGTAGACTTTGACCATCGTGTTTGCAAGGGCAGAGCTGAAACCTGCATGATGAATGAACATAATCTAATTGATCTCAAAGTGTTCTAGTGGACAACTCAATAAATCATAACTTACACATGATGCTGTTAGAAAGTGAAAACTCAAAAATACTTGTGACTGCTCACACTTTTGAAATTAATATAAATAGTTTTTGCACTATTAGCTTAAAAATCAATCATGAAGACATTAGTAATAAGTAGCCCTAGCAATCTTACATGATTCCACCGTTTCTTACAATTAATTACAAAAATTACATGCATATGTCCTTTCAATTGTAATATTACATGCATATGTCCAGTGGCAGAGCTATGCATTTTTTGAAGCCTGGACAAGCCTAACTACGATAAGCATTTGGCCGGTCAAACACCGTCATGTTGCAAAAAAAAATCCTCTCATTCATATTCTCAGCCACCAAGAAAAACAAGTACAAAATTAACACAACTCATACACAGATATAAGGTGAGGGCCTTCTTGATCATCAGCTCATCATGCACAGGCCATGTTGCACCTTGACTACCTAAGACCACCGCCCATGAGCCTCGGTTGCCTATCACCTTAGGCCCAATCGCCTCATCTCATGCCTGAACACAAGCCTAAACACCTTTGCCTTGTGCACACAGTCCCTAACCTAAACCTTACCGCTTGACCCATATATGTCTAGATGGCAAGAAACCAATCGATAGCATCATTTGATGCTTCTTTTGAATCAAATTTAAATGGTATAGGCACGTATACTTCATAAATAGGCTAGGTTGTGGACCTTTATCTTTTGTTATGAGATAAGGAAACCTAAACCAAATATGGTTAGAACTCTATCTCTTTATAGTGTAGTCGAATCCGAACTCCTTACGCCACTATATATATCGAGTGCCCCTTTGTAAACAATTGAATCAATAAAGCGAGAGAGAATTCCACCCATATATTGCATGTCCATTGTTCTTGCTTCCGTGATTGTGTCTACTAATTGTGTGATTGATCGCGGGCGAACGACGACGTTTCATAACACGTTGTCAGCACGAAGCTCTACATGGCTAAAGCCAGCGCTTGTCGTTTCATATTCTTTGAAGTAGATCAATTTTATTTTCTTGATACTAATCATAGATTGATCTATGTTTATTTTGCATGACACTCATACGAGATTAATCTATGGAATTGCATATATGGATGAATGCATGATCGCCCTACCGAGGCCATCTATTGTGATCACCTGCCTGCATCAATCTACACTGCATCGAAATTCGCCCGGCACCACGCGATTAAAATTACGACAAGCCCTACGTAAGTTTGAGCTACGTAAGTCAATCGCATCTAATCCTGCAGATTATTCTCCCTAATTATCCTGTTTAATCGTTCTAGATTAAATATGCAAATTAGAGTTATTCATCGTTATAGTCAGCAATCAATAATGAAAACAAACCTTGCGTCGGCTAGCTTCTTCTAATTGGTCGACTCGTCCCCGAAGGACACAAGCAACGCCAATCAACCGACGTGCCCTAGAGTTCGTCGAACCTCGCCGCATCACCGCTCTGGCCTTCCTAACCGCACTGCATGTGCGCCCTGCTGGCGTCGCCCGACCGGCCTGCACCTGAAGTGCCTGTGGCGATGCAATGCCCATGTGCCAGCCGGACACGGCTCCCCGAGCCCATGGCGCCTGTGGCCTCCAGCGTTGCCGCTCGCAGCCAAAGGACCTAATGGCGCCCGGCTGCCTGCACCGGCACTGGCGTCCCCACGTCGCTCCGTGCCCGCAGTTCGTCATACACGTTGCGATCGTGCTTGCGACTGGACATCATCGGCGCCAACTCCAAGACCCCTGCGCCCGAAGGGCGATTTGCTCCACCATTCCCGTGTTGACCGGAGGCCGAGTCTAAGTCCCGCTCGCCGGAAGCCGAGTCTAAGTGCCGTGCTCGCCGGAAGCCGAGACAAAGATGACGAGCAGCGGCCGCGGTTGATGAGGCGGTCGTAGCACCAAGAGCATCTCGCAAAATGGCGACGACGGCTAGGGTCTGGAAACCCTAGCCGCCTGGCTTGGTTGTTGAAGCTTGGCCTTCATTGGCCCGTAGGAAAGTTAAGCCCGCTCGGCCCGGAGACCATACGGCAATTTTGAAAAAAAACATAAAATGTTGAAATATGAAAATTGGTAATAAATCCTAGAAATTAGACTTTCTAGGTTTATAGGCTTCTGTGAAATTTAACAAATTGATATTTAGTACACTTTGGAAGTTCTATGCTCTGGGATTGTTTTCTAGCTTTATGTCATGTTTATATGTGCTGAAATTTATTTCTTTGTTATTTAAGTAATTACGAAAATTGCTTAGTAATTAACAGAAATGCTAGAAAATCATGGAAATAATCGAGCTATCAAAACGGTTTTGGGCTTAAGGACATACGTGGTTGGGTCTTTGATTTCTGTTTTGAAGGAACGGATACATGACAATTGGTGTCTAAGGAAAACACATATGAGGCTAGGTTTCTTAATTGGCACCCGAAATCGGGAAGTGCTCCCTCCCTCATGTGAGCCCTCGGGGCGGGTTGACCTGACCTAGAGTCATGTTGACAAAGGCATTCATTACATGATTTCATACCCAACCAACAAGAGTTACATAAGATGTAATTAGCAAAAGTGTTGTTTACCCATGTCATTACCCATATTCCCATGATCTACGTCATGTTGCTCGATTAAATTTCTTAGCTTGGTTTTCATGTTTATATATGCTGGACATATTATTTTCTGTTATTCAATGATTCTGAAAATTGCTTGAAAATCAACAGAAAACTATGAAAAATGCTACAAAATTTTATATAGCATACTAAAAGCTCCATTTCTCTGGATTAATTGTCCTAGCATAATGTCGTGCCCGAATCTTCACGGATTCGACACTCAGGTATTCCGTACTAGTCCGAGATCACGCTTAGTACACAGGATAAACAGTTGAAGTACCACAATCATACACATGAAATAAATAAATAAGTACTTCAAGCATAATATAGTCGAGTTACATGACCTTATGGTCGCCTTACAATAATTAAGCACGCAGGCGATAAATATCATCAAGATCAAGTTCATTCAATGGAAGCAAAATACGATAAGCGGAACCACTCCTAGCCACAAAGCATCGAAAAGCTGCTCAACCCTTAATCCTCCGGCCTTCGATTTAACTCTTCATTCCAAGCCGCACGGCTTCTTCTTCTTCCGAGGTTTTTGTCGATGCGGGGTGAGTATACAACATACTCAACAAGTCATGCACAATGCGACTATTACTATATGCAAGGCTTATTCCAAGGAAAGGCTTAATTGGTTATTTTGCATGAAGCAGCATTTCTTTTAATAGGTAATCCTATTAGATTAAAAGCAGTAAAATCATTATTATTGATAATTAATTTCTCAATTCTTTTTCCAAGAGTTTGGCACACAGCCCTAATTTCAGTCACACAGCTTTTTGGCACACGTACCACCCATTCCACATTTTCATTTTGAAAATCTAATCCTTGATCAGTAATCACCGAGCAATGTCCAAGATGCGGACACGGCTATTCAATAGATTCACACACACACTGCAGAGGCTGTACACTTTACCCACAGGATACGACTGCTCACCACACGAGCGATTGATTGCAACAAAGCCTTCCGGAGACTAACATTTAACCGTTGAACCTCTCGTTACCTCCTTCTAACACTTCCTCACTCAGAGTCGAAGTTTAGACAGGGCAAAGGCCTGTTGAATGGGTACCAAGCCGCAAAGACAGTGCGCTTCCCTCTGAGCCAGACTGGTGTGCACTGTCACCCAGAGGTTTCAAAGGAAAGAGGTCAGAAACCTACTTAACTAGGTCCGTCCCATTCCGGACAAGTGGTTGTACACGGAACTCAGTTCAAAGGCTCGCAAGGTTAAGTCCTTAACTATCCCGGGCAAGACATCCATTTTATACAACTCGGCACACAGCCTTCTTAATCATTCAAACAGCCCATTGCCACACAGGCCCACCTGGCACGAAGCCTTCTTGCCACTTGCCCCGGTTCAAATCATTTTCCCACCCCACTTTATACTTAAGCAACACATGCCATTTTCCACATCATTCCATGAATAGCACCACACAGGTCACTATCCGGCCCAATTCATGACATCATCGCATTTTCCAAAATGCGCTCCATAATTGTTTAGTCAATATTCATTTGATATTTGAAAGTCATTCCACGCATACAAGCAGTGCTAAGTGACTAATCACGGTCTAGCCTCCGTGTTGGCATCAGATTAGCATCCAACATATTTAAGCATCTTAGAGTGGACAAGATTTCAGGCATATAAACATTATAATCAAGGTGGCATAACAAGTTTGGCTTTTAACTACCATTTCCCAATTTAATCAATAGTGGTTGTACTTAACATAGCATGCAATATGGAAATCGAATATACTTTTAAAACTAGGCGCGAAATGATCAAAGCATGACTTGCCTTCAAGAGGAGTTGGTTCTGGTCGAGGTTCTCATGACGGGTCTTCAAACTCTCCTCGGCATTTAATTCCGCAACTCTGAGTCTACCTTGCAAGCAAACACACAATAAATATATAATACAGATAGCAAACAATTCACTAAAATTAAATAAAAATCACCAATAAATAGTTCTCATTTTACAAATTTTGGGCACTGGAATCACTCAAATCCGAGTTAAAATGCGAAAGTTATAGCGTTTTCAATTTTGCTGAAATTCATAAAAGAATAAACCGAATTATTTCTCTATTTTCCACCGATTTTTCCGGCTATTTTCTATCGGCCGACACGTGTCGGCACTGAGAGAGAACCACGCCGCCTCGCCATCGACAAGTGGGCCCTCGGGTGACGTCGGGCCGACGTCAACAATCCGGGGTCACACGCCGACAAGCGGCCCATGAACGGCCTCGCCCCACATGTCGGATCGACACGTGTCAAGGAAGCATCAAGTTACGCCAACCGCCTATCCTCGATCGTAGGATTCGGATCGACGGCGCTGAAACTACCCGAGCGGTTTATTATTACTACGCCTTACGTGGCGTTACCTTGGCGCTTGATGAAGATCGACATCATTGGTGAGTCGTCATGGTTCAAGAAGAGGCGGCGTTGGTCGCCGGACTTGGGGAAGACGACGCGGGCGACGGCGATTCCGAGCGTCTTCGGCCGGAAAAAGTAACCACACGGGTGCGCCTTGGCTTGGTGAACTCGGAGGTGGTCTTGACGACGGCGGGGAACGGCGGAACACGGCGGGGCACGGCGAAAACAGAGGTGGAGGAGAGTACTAACTACGGCGAGCTAGTACGTGTGCTATGGTGGATGGCTGAGCGAGAGAGATGAGGGGAAATGACCGAGGAAGTGCCGAGCTTCGGGTGTACTTCACTCTACGGACATGCCTCGAGGCGCCGCAAATCCTCGACACGATCTTGGTACCTAAGCGGCGGCTGCGGCAACATCGCAACAAGACAAATTCCGATGGCGCGACCAACGTCGCCCGTCCGATCAAGATCGGACGGCAGAAGCAGCGCATGCGTTAGGGTTTTCTCCCGAGCGCAAGCACAGTGTTGGGCCAGCCCAACACTGTAGCTAAGGATTTTCAGACTTTTTCGAATAAAAATAAATACCAAAATTCAAAGTAATTATTTGGGGCACTAAAATACTGAAAAATTCTAGAAAAATTCTAGAAAATATTTCAGAGCATTTTGAGCCTAAATAAAATATTAGTTTTAATTTTTGATAATTAAATTTTCTGGTATTTAATTACTCAAGAGAAAATGATATAAATAAATTCCAATTAAATCCAATAAATCCCAGAAAATTTAGATAAATTCCATTAAATGCAATTAAATGCAAATAAAGGTTGATTAATTCATAAAAATTCAAATAACTCCAAAATTTAAAATCTGGCCAAAATTCGGGACGTTACACATAATTTCCATATTGATATATGTTGAAATTTATTTTCGTGTTACATGGTAATTCTGAAAGTTGCTGAATAATTAGTAGAAAGCCATGAAAATTGCTAGAAAAATTCTGGGAAACATTTAGATAATTATCTACTGAATAGATATAGACCAGGCTTAACTGATTGAAGAGTGAGCATGCAATATAATTTTACCAGTTGTAAAAGTCATTTTGCATAAATAGAAATAGGATGTGTTAGACATCGCAAAGAGGAAACTTATCCACTTGCCCTAAATGGCAACAATTATCTTACCCGGGCAATGAATACAAAGATTAATCTGTTAACTCGACCTTTTGGAGCTACTATTTTCCCAGCCTGAAGCCGTTATCCCTGCTCTCCTCGAAAACCGCCGATATGGTGAAGTATCATCACGCATTTCCTAATGGGAGTCTTCTGCGAGGTTCAAGCACATGCAAAATGCTTAGCAAAGCTAGCAATAGCCATGGTCGCGAGAAAAGGCAAAATGACAAAAAGGGGAAGAGCAATTCATAATGGAAAAGTAAAGATAAAAGGGTCAGGGACTTCTAGAAGTAAGGCTGCAAACCCTGTTTTAGGTATGAATGCGTTGCCTATTGGTCATGCAACTATTGCATCCCGAAGTATGTGGTAGACCTCTACACAAAATCCACAGGAAAAATCAATAAGACCCGGTGTAAACAATGTTGAATCATACTTTACTATTCAACCTGTTGTTGACACGGGTGCTGGAAAAGTGTGATAATATGGTTATTAAAATTATAAAGTTTGAGAGGTCCTAGAAGGACATATGCGACTCATATGGAGACCTGGATTAGTCTTCTGAGTATTCCTTCCTTTGCTAGTCGATATGTCACATATTCCTTATAAGTTTCCTTATCAGTTTAGCCTAAGTTCCTGAATGAACAATTGGTCTACGCTTCTGTTGAGCGATTATCATTAAAAATTGAATAAATTAAGATTTCCCAAATATTTGTTTAAATTGTGCTATGTTTGTTCTATATTCTACAATTTGTTCCTGATGCAACAATTGTTTTATAGAACAAAGTATAATCCGATAAGGGAGGAGAAAACCTGTTTAGAAGATAATTGTACCACACTAAGTGAACTGGAATTATTATAACTATTACCAGAAGCTATACCCTCATAGTTGGCACTAGAAGATTGTCATATTATACCCTGAGTCCAGTCGCACTCTCTTAAGTTTTAAAGACATTAGTATGAATCGTTTCCTTATGGAAACAAAGGATGAGGATGGTATAGAATACTTACTCATTATTAAGTTTAATGGGTATAATTAAAATGTGGTTAAAACCTTCATTCATTCTCCTCTAGGTTATACTATGCACATATAAAACCTCAAGTTTGTGTTGCGATGAAAACCCATAAATATTTAAGATCTAGCAGATCGACGGGTTATCTTAAGTTGAAAATTATAAGAAGACTAATCATAATTCTACTGGTCTTAGCATAAAGACTTTCTCGGACTCAAGTTTTCTTATGCCCTAGTTGCGCTTAAAGGAAAGCTCCTTCTTAGATCTTCTTACCTAAAGGGTTAGGAAGAATCTTTGAATTTCCGGAGAAAATTTAAAAGTGATATCTCAGGATCTATTCAGCCTTCAGCCATTTCTATGAAATTTTATGGTACCGATAGATGCTTCTACTATATGGTCCTATGTAGGTCTCTTATCTACTAGGAACCATGCCTTTGCTAAATTAATCGTCTAAATCATTAAATTAAGAGCCTCCTTTCTAGAAGAAAGAATCAAGTCCATTCGAATGGACAATGCTGGCGAGCTTACTTCAAAAGCATTCAATGATTATTGTATGGCTCTAGGCATTAATGTAGAGCATTCTGTACCCCATGTCCACACCCAAAATGGCCTTGCAGAGTCATTAATTAAGAGAGTAAAGCTTATAGCTAGGCCACTCTTGCAGAATTGTAGGTTGCCCACCAACTATTGGGGCTATGCAGTGCTGCACGCTGCATCATTAATTTAACTCGGACCAACTGCATACCATGAAATTTCCCCTTTGCAGCTAGTGCGTGGGAAAGAACCAAGTATTTCCTATCTGCGAAAATTTGGTTGTACTGTATATGTGCCAATCTCTCCACCACAGCGTACCACGATGGGACCTCACCGAAGTTGGGGATCTATGTAGGTTATGAATCTCCATCAATAATTAAATACCTAGAGCCTATGACAGATCTGCTCACTACTCATCTGTGATTCTATTTTTGATGAGGACAATTTTCCGGCATTAGGGGAGATAAGTACCACATTGAAGAATGCTAGAAAATAGAATGGAATGCCACAGGCATTCAGTCCTTAGACCCACGCACTAAAGAAGCTGAACTTGAAGTTCAGAGGATAATAAGTCTGCAACAAATAGCCGATAACCTGCCAGATGCCTTCACTGATTATAAGGGAGTGACAAAATCTCATATACCTGCAAAGAATGCACCGAAAGAGTAGAAATACCCCTGTATGATATTGAACCCACTCTTGCCCTCATGGTAAAAAGAGGGAGACCTCAGTGCACGGACTCGATTAAAGAGGCGCGTCCAGTAAATAAAGAACCGAGCAAAAGAGATCACTACCTAAGATAGTTGAAGAAGCTCAACCTGTTGTTGAGAAAATTCCTGAAGCGAGCCATCCTGATGATGGTAATCTCCCTGAAGTGAGCTATCCTGAAGATGAAAATCTCAGTGAATATTTGCGCGCACAATCTAACGCTGGGAAGTCGGAACACCCAGACTCCATCGTTGTGGGAAATCACGAGGAGCTGGAAGAAATGAATGAAAAAATATCCACCAATTATGTGGATTCAGAATAATTATATAAAAGAAAGACTACAATTGTCGACATTTATTTTGCCTCTAAAATTGCTAAAACTCTTGAACTAGATACAGAATCAAAGTCTATAGCAGAGTGCTAGAAGCACTCAGATTGGGTCCAATGGAAAGAAGCAATTGAGGCGAAATTGCACTCGCTTAATAAAAGGAATGTATTCGGTCCTGTTGACCGGATACCTCCTAAAGTATTCCCTGTAGGATCAAAATGGGTTTTCATCCGGAAGAGAAATTAAAACAACGAGGTGGTGAGATATAAAGTGAGGCTTGTATCACACAAGGGTTCACGCAGAGACCCAGCATCGATTACGATGAAACATATTCTCCTGTGATGAGTGGAATAACGTTCTGATATCTAATATCAATGGCAGCTGGCTTAAATTTAGAAATGCAGTTGATGGATGTGGTGACCGCATATTTATATGGGTCACTGGATTTGGATATTTATATGAGAGTCCCTGAAGGAGTAAAAGTCTTGGATCCTAATAATCGCAACATGTATAGCGTCAAACTATAGAGATCGCTATACGGGCTAAAACAGTCGGGAAGAATATGGTATAACCGGCTTAGTGAGTTCCTCCTAAAGAAGGGATACTCCAATAATGATGATTATCCCTGTGTGTTCACAAAGAAATCCCAGAATGGATTCTGTATCATCTCAGTGTATGTTGATGATCTGAATATCATCGGAACCACAGAGGAGATAAAGAAAGCAAGTGCTTACCTCACGACGGAGTTTGAGATGAAAGATTTGGGTAAAACCAAATTTTGCTTAGGCCTGCAGCTAGAGTATTTCCTAGAAGGAATTCTTGTTCACCAGTCTTCCTATACTCGGAAGCTGTTCGAGAGGTTTAGTATGGATAAATCACATCCCTTGAAAACCTCCATGGTCGTAAGATCCCTCGAAGTGGATAAAGACCAATTCAGACCAAGGATGGGAAATGAGGAAGTCTTAGGACCTGAAGTCCCATATTTAAGTGCTATTGAAGCACTCATGTACCTTGCAAACTGCACAAAGCCTGATATTGCATTCGCAGTAAATTTGCTAGTAAGACATTGTTCAGCTCCAACCAGAAGACATTGGGCTGGTGTGAAGACTTTACTCAGATACCTCCAAGGTACTCAAGATCTTGGGTTGTTTTTCCAAAAGAATCAAGACTTGACCATAATGGGATATACGGATGTTGGCTATCTGTCTGATCCCCACAGTGCCAAATCTCTAGACTAGTTTTGTGTTTCTCTACTGTGGTACAGCCGTTTCCTGGTGGTCTTGTAAACAGACGCTGGTAGCAACTTCTACCAACCACTCAGAGATTATAGCCCTGTATGAAGCCTCACGTGAATGTGTTTGGCTGCGACGTGTGATTGGCCATATCCAGAAGTCATGTGGTCTTAGCATGTCGATACCCCACAATTATCTATGAAGATAATTCTGCTTGTGTTGCACAAAAGCAATTGGGTTATGTAAAGAGCAACATCACGAAGCATATTGCTCCTAAGTTATTCTATCCTCACGAACTCCAGAAGAACGGTGAGATAAAAATCTTACAAACTAAGTCATGTGAAAATCTTGCAGATGTATTCACTAAGTCCTTGCCTAAATTCACATTTCAAAGATATATTAAAGGCATTGGAATGAGAAAACTTAGAGATCACGAGTTAGGGGAAAACCCTTGAACCAAAACTCTTATGCGATCTCGAAGATCCTAATAAAACCACGAAGGTAATAAGTTGTGCTTTTTCCCTTTGTGAGTTTTCTTGAAATTTTCTCACATAAAGGTTTTTAATGAGGCAACTAGTGCAACATAGCATCACGAGTCGATGTACTCTTTTCTCCATCTCCTTTTTCCCCTTTGGATTTTTTAGTGGAGTTTTAACGAGACATATGCATTACAGCGTATTCGACCAAGGGAGTGTTATGAGATAAAAACCTAAACCAAATATGGTTAGGACTCTATCTCTTTATGGTGTGGTCGAATCCGAACTCTCTCCTCACGCCACTATATATCGGGTGCCCCTTTGTAAACAATTAAATCAAGAAGCGAGAGAGAATTCCACCCTATATTGCGTGCCCATTGTTCATGCTTCCGTGATTGTGTCTCATTTAATTGTGTGATTGATCATGATGAACGCATTTATGTTTCATAACATCTTTAACCGTTAAGCCAACCGACCATCAAATAATATATGACCTAATCCATAAAATAGATCGACAACTTCGCCTTTTATTCTAACACTCAAGAGATCCTCTAACATCTCTCCCTGTTCTTCAATGGCGGCAAATATGAGGGACTGGCCGACTAATGCAAGCTATTGTAAACGTTGTCGATTTACCTACTCGAATCAACAGCACGCATGCAAGAACACGCGAATCAAGAATCGAGAACACATAGAATATAGGGTGGAAATCTCTCTCGCTTTATTGATTCGATGGTTTATAATGAGGGGGCACCCGATATATATAGCGGTGTGAGAGATAGTTCGGATTTGACCACATTAGGAAGAGATAGAGTCCTAACCATATTTGGTTTAGGTTTCCTTATCTCACAACACTCCCCCTTAGTCGAATATCGCGTAATGCATATGTCTCATTAAAAAATCCACTCAAAAACCCAGTGAAAAAAAGGAGATGGAGAAAGGAGTACATCGCACTCGCACTTTATGTTGCACTAGTTGCCTTATTAAAAACCTTCATGTGAGAAGACTTCAGAAAAACTCACAAAGGAAAAAAGAGTATAACTTATAACCTTCAAGATTTTATTAGGATCATCAGGATCGCAATAAGGGTTATGGTTCAAGGGTTTCCTCCCCCTGAACTTTGCATCTCTCTAAGTCTTCTCATTCCAATACCTTTAACATATCTTTGAAATGTAGAATTAGGCAAGGACTTGGTGAATAAATCATGAGATTTCACATGACTTAGTTTGTAAGATCTTTATCTCAACGCTTCTTCCGAGTTCGTGAGGATAGAATAACTTAGGAGCAATATGCTTCGTGATGTTGCTCTTTATATAACCCAATTGCATTTGTGCAACACAAGCAGAATTATCTTCATAGATAATTGTGGGGGTATCGACGGTGTTAAGGCCACATGACTTCTGGATATGGCTAATCACACGTCACAGCCAAACACATTCATGTGAGGCTTCTTACAGCGCTATAATCTCTAAGTGGTTGGTAGAAGTTCCTACCAGAGTCTATTTACAAAACCGCCAGAAAACGGCCATACCACCGCAGAGAAACACAAAACTAATCTGAGATTTGTCACTGTGGAGATTAGACAGATAGCCAGCATCCGTATATCCCACCATGGTCAAGTTTTAGTTCTTCTGGAAAAATAACCCAAGATCTTGAGTACCTTGGAGATATCTGAGTACGCCTTTACACCAATTTCAGTTGTCTCTCGTTGAGCCGAACTAAGTCTTGCTAGCAAATTCAATCGTGAATGCAATATCGTGCCTTGTGCAATTCGGAAGGTACATGAGTGCTCTAATAGCACTTAAATATGGGACTTCAGGTCCTAAGACTTCCTCATTTTCCATCCTCGGTCTGAACGGGTCTTTATCCACTTCGAGGGATCTTACCACCATGGGGGTTTTCAAGGGATGTGATTTATCCATATTAAACCTCTTTAATACCTTCCGGGTATAGGAAGAATCAAGAATTCCTTCTAGAAAATGCTCTAGCTGCAGGCCTAAGTAAAATTTGGTTTTACCCAAATCTTTCATCTCAAACTCCGTCGTGAGGTAAGCACTTACTTCCGATGATATTCAGATCATCGACATACACTGAGATGATACAGAATCCATTCTGGAATTTCTTTATGAACCCACAGGGACAATCATCATTATTATTGGAGTATCCCTTCTTCAGAGGAACTCACTAAGTCGGTTATACTACATTCTTCCCGACTCGTTTAATCAGATAGTATCTCTGTAGTTTGGACGCTATACATGTTTATGCATTATTAGGATCCGAGACTTTTATTCCTTTAGGGACTTTCATATAAATAAATCAATCCAAAGGACCCATATAAATATGCGGTCACCACATCCATCAACTACATTTCGAGATTTAAGCCACCGCCATTGATATTAAATATCTAACGTTATTCCACTCAACACAGAGAATAGGTTTCATCGTAATTGATGCCGAGTCTCTCAGATGAACCCTTGTGCTACAAGCCTCACTTTTTATATCTCACCACTAGGTATTTTCATTTCTTCTGGATGAAAACCCATTTGATCCTCGTAGGAATCACTTTAGGAAATATTCATCAACGAGGACCGAAACTTTCCTCTTATTAGCTTAGTCTGTGCCTCAATTGCTTTTTTTTTGTTCGACCCTATCTGAGCCGGGCACTCGCCATGGACTTTAGATCGGATCTAGTTTTTAACAATTTTAGAGGCAAATATATGTCGACAATTGTAGTCTTTCTTTTATTCATTTCTCTGTGATCACTTGAGGATATATCTATATAAATTTCTTCCAGCTCCTCGTGATTTCCCACAACAACGGAGTCTGGGTGTTCCGACTTCCCAGCGTGGAATTGTGCGCGCAAATATACCGGGTTATCATCTTCGAGGATGGATCACTTCAGAATGTTACCATCTCGGGATGGCTCACTTGAGGATTTTCTCAACATCAAAGTTGAGCTTCTTCTACGTTATGGGTAGTGTTCTCATTTGTTAGGTTCTCTATCTGCGGACTTCTCCAGAATTGAGTCCCGTGACACCCAGAGGCCTCCCCTCTTCTTATCATGAGGGTCAAGAGTAGGTTCAATATCCTTCTAGGGTATCTCCACTCTTTCAGGTGCATATACTTCAGGTATATGAGATCTTTCACTCCCTTATAACCAGTGAAGGTATTTGGCAGATTATTAACTTATTTATTGCAGATTTATTATCCTTGAACTTCAAGTTCGATCTTTCTAGTGCGTGGGTCTAAGGACTAGGCATTCTGTAATGTGGTACCTATCTCCCCCTAATGCCGAAAAATGTCCTTAGTATAATCGTCTCGAAAGGTATCGATCCTGTCATAGGCTTTAGGTATTTTAATACATGACGGAGATTCATAACCTACATGGATCCTCAACTGCTGGTGAGGTCCTATGGTTGTACGCTGTGGTGGAGAGATTGGCATGTATACAACCTGACCCGAGTCTTTGCAGATGGGAAATACTTAATTCTTTTCCACGCACTATCTACGCAATGGGGAAATTTTGGGATGTGCAGATTGGGTGAGTTGAATTATTACATAGATATGCAACCTGCGTAATCCCAACAAGCGGTGGGAAACCAATTATTCTGCAAGAGCGGCCAAGCAATAAGTTTTCTATTCTCTTAATTAATGACTCTGCAAGGCCATTTTGGGTGTGGACATGAGGTACGGAATGCTCTACATTAATGCCTAGAGCCATACAATAATCATTGAATGCTTTTGAGGTAAACTCGCCAGTATTGTCCATTCGAATGGACTTAATCCTTTCTTCTGGAAAGGAGGCTCTTAATTTAATGATTTGGACGATTAATTTAGCAAAGGCATGGTTCCTAGTAGATAAGAGACATACATGGGACCATCTAGTAGAAGCACCTATTAGCACCATAAAATATCACGAAGGGGCAGGCGAGGGCTGAATTGGTCCGAGATATCACCTTGAATTCTCTCCGGGAAATTCGGTGATTCTTTCCTAATTTTAAGATGAGAGGGACGAACTATCAGCTTTTCTTTAGCACATGCAGGGCATATAAAAGCTTCAAGTTTAGGAAAGGTTGTAGTTTTTATATTATGGCCAGCAGAATTATTTATTATTCTTCTCATCATATTCAACCCAGGATGACCAGACGATCATGCGAGATCTTAAATATTTACGGGTTTTAACTATGGTTTTCATCGCAACATAAACTTCGGTTTCATTGGAACATAAACTTGGTTTTCATTGCAACATAAATAGCATAGCATGATTAAATAAATTTCTGGGAAAATCACACTTTATTAAATTTGGTGATAATCGCTCAACGAGGCGTAAACCATTGTTCATTCAGAACACAAAGACTAAGGCGATAAATGAGGCTCTTAAGGAGTCTCTAAAGGATAATACGACATCGACTCTAAAGAAAAACTGGAAGACTACTCCATATCTCCATATAAATAGTTTATATCGTCCTCCTAGGACTTGTCTTTATTCTTCTGGAATTCTTTCAACTCATCCCCAATGAGATCATCCTCTTCCATGGGAGTATCACCATAACCAAGGAGACCCTTCTTGAATTCTTCTGTGGGGTCCGAGGCTTAATCATCATCCAACTCCATTTTATTGTCAACAACAAGTTGAGAAGTGAAGTGCGCCTCCGCCTTATTCCCTTGATTCTTCTGGAATCTCCCAGTGGATTTCATGTACAATTCTACCAAATGCTTTGGGGTGCAACATGTACGTGACCAATGACCAATACATCCACACCTATAGCATGGTTGTTTAGGATCAGTAGCATTATTTGTTGGTCCTTTCTTCTAGAAGCGACTTGATCCATTTTCTTTTGTTTTCCACTGGGATTTGCCTCTTCCTTTATGATTTTTGTCATTATTCCATTTATCCTTTCTGTCCTTGACCCTTTCTGCGGCCTCGGCTATTGCTAGCTCCTGCTGATCATTTGCATGTGCTTTAGGCAATGCATGACTCCCACTAGGTAGGACTTGATGATTCTTCATTAGAAGTTCGTCATGTTTTTCTGCTTCTAGCAGAATGCATATTAGCTTCAGTACTTACGGTACTTTGCATGGCGATCTTGTTGCTGCAAGATATCCTCATGTTGGGGTGGAATGTGCACAAAGCCTTGTCAATTTTTCAGCTTCTATGATCTTACGGTCACAAAATGCTAGTTTTGCAACAATCTTGTGCATGGCGAGTTATCTGCGCCTTGAATTAAAATCTTGGAAGCGTAGGAGTGTCCATTCACGTTGTGCTTCTGGCAGCAGAACGGATCTTTGCTGGTTATATCGTTCCTTTAGGGAATTCCATAGAGCCAACGGGTCCTCCTCCATCATATATTCGGCCTTCAGGTCCGCATGGAGATGGTGCTTCAGGAAGTGCAAAGCTGCGCACTTAGCAGTTTCAGGGAGAGCCGGAGCACCAGCTTCAGGCTGGGAAATTGTGGCTCCAAGAGATCGGGCTGTCAGGTTGATCTTGGTATCTATTGCCCAAGTGAGGTAATTGCTGCCATTCAGGGCAAGTTCAGCAAACTCTTTCTTTGCGATGTCAGAAATATCCTATATGCAAACAAACAGAGATTTTACTTTAGGTAAAATATTGTTTTGCATGATTAATATTGAATCAGTCGAGTATGGTCTATATCTATTCAATAGATAATTATCACGGATTTTTCAGGATTTTTCCTAGCATTGCTCATAATTTTCTGCTAATTATTAAGCAATTTCCAGAATTACCAATTAATAGGTGAATAAATTTCAACGTGAAATAATTCTGGCATGATGGAAATTGCATCTTATGGGGCTCTTATTGGTTGGGTATGAAATCATGTAATGAATGCCTCCGTCAACATAACTCTTGGCCAGGTCAACCCGCCACTTCCCGATTTTGGGCGCCAATTAAGAAACCTAGCCTCATGTGTGTTTTCCTTAGACACCAATTGGCATGTATCCGTTCCTTCAAAACTAAAATAAAAAACCCAATCACTTATGCCCACAAGCTCAAAACCCATTCTGACAACTCAATTATTTCCATAATTTTCTAGCATTTTCTGTTAATTACTAAGTAATTTTCATAATAACTTAAATAATAAAAAAACAACACATATTTAATCATGGTATGCAGCTAGAAAATAAGCTCAGAGCATGCAACTTCCAAAGAAGGCTCAAAACTAATTTATCAAAATTTTACGGAAGCCCAAGAACCTAAATACGATTTTCTAGGATTTTTTTTATTAATGTTCGGAATTTAATAATTATTTTTAAAAAAAACTTAGTAGGCTCTAAGGCCCATCAGGCAGATTGGCCCGAGGCCAGCGTCCCAATCATGTAGACGCTAAATAGGGTGTGTGGTGGGAAACCTAGCCGCCACCAAAACTTCTTTGGTTCTTTTTGTTTGGATGACAAGCCATCCACGCCGGCGCGCAACCAATCTTGAGCCGAGGCGTGATGGGCTCACGAGGGCTGCACAAGCACGGTCTCCAGGACCACTTGAGGCAGATCGAGGTCTCACCGCTCACCGCCAGAGTCGCTTGGGAGCATCTGTTGAGGTTGGCACTTGCGCCGCCACCATTAAGCCCAACTATCGTCGAGGCGATTTTGGGCGCGACATGACCACCGTGGCGGCTTCGGGATGATCTATCCATGGAGAATCCGATGGAACGTACTCGCCTCCATCATGAATGCATGTGCTGCCCCACCGCATCACATCACTCACTCTGTCCCTCACTCCCCGTGAGACTGCCACAATATTCACTTAAAGATCTATTGCACTGGAATTATTCAATGACTAAAACTATCTATATTATCTATTGTTTCATGAATGTAACAAATGCTAAATATTATATAAATCAATGGTGTAGTGACATGTGAGGCGGCTATGCTACTCTCTTTCCATTCATGTTGGCTTCATCATACCTAAAACATTAAATAAACAAGCGTGTCTCCAAAACTCAGTAAGGTACATCATAGAATGACAACATCACATTTAAATTGTCGACGATCGAGATTTTCATTCACAAACCAGGCACTAATTAAGAAAAATATAAGCAAGTATGCTCTTTATTTCTTGGCTAGCTTGCTATAGTGGAGTGAAGTTTATAGAGAGGGATAGGCTAAGTATGCTAGAGAGGGATAGGCTAAGTATGCTAGTCTCACATTCTTAATTAACTATCAATTATCAATCTCTAATTCTCTCTCCCTAAATAGCATGCGGGCTATAGGAATTTATAGCTACCAAGCGGCAGGAGTTGCTATCTAACTGCCACCTCTCTGTTTCCTTCCAACTGTCATGTATCTAGCTGACGCTTCTTCGCTTCCTTTCAACTGTCGTATTCCACTGTGAACTGTTATGTCTTCTTATCTCATACAATGCCTTTAGTTGTTGATAACTGCCTCCACCTAGGCTTTGGGTTACTATCGTGGATAATTACTTGTTTTGACTTCTTCGTTATGTCTTAAGAAGAGCTTAGGGATTTTAGCATATAGAACCACTTAGCATGAGAGAAGTGCAGGACTAATGATCTAAAAGAGGTCTAAGACCTTAGAGTAGTTGTGACATAAGAAGTGGTCGTCGTAGCCTTGAGTGGTAAATCACGGGCTTGAGTGTTTGTGGCGCCCTTGTATGGTTCTTGGTTTTAAAGAGGTCACAACCAGGGGAGATCACGGTCTAAGGAGGTTGTGACTTAAAGAGCCAAGGGAGGTAATGGCCAAGGGAGGTTGTGACTTGAAGAGTGGCTGTGACAGGTCACAACTTGAAGAGTGGTCGTAACCTGAGGAGATCACAACCTAGATAATCCAAGGTAGGACCCTTAGATGTTTTGACTAGTCAACGATCCTCGTCATAAATAAATTTATTAAATTAGTTTACTCTCCTTTCATTTATGCGATGCATTTTGTCCACATGCTTTTGTGCACATCACATAGCCTATCCAGTATAGATGAGTGCATACTCGTCGGTGTCGTATCCTTTCATTCCTATCTATCCCTTGAAGGGGTCTACCACAAAAGGTCTTTTATATCCACCCAAAGTAGGTTTTAGAGGGCCATACAGGTCACCTCTTATCCACATAATGCATAAAATGTCAATGCAAGTTATGGTATTCATTTTCCTTCTTTTATCATCATTAAACAAGATCATGAGCTTAAACAATCTCAATAATTGATAATAATCATATAAACAATAAGGTATCAATTATCAATTTAAACAACAATTCATCTTAAATAAATCATCATTCTACTATGCACTTACCTATTTACCCTCTAAGGACAGAATAGCGTGAGGTTGAAGCCAACACGAACCTCCTACAGTAGGCAAATCCATCTCAAAATCATATAGTAACAGTAAAAGCATCAAAACATAATAACATCACACTTACACACAATCATAAACTTAACTTTCTCTCTCGTCGGACCATTTACCTTTTGCGATCCCAAAAGTCAGAACCATAACTCCCAGCTCAGGGGCCCAAATATAGCAAAATATATGTTTTATTAAAACTACAGAAGATTACCTATAGTTTTTTAGTTATCCATATTTTTCAATTAATTCATCTAACTACGTTTCGGCCCCCAAAAGCTGTTTTGATAATTTATTGAACAACGAGACTTCATAATTTCATAACTATTTGTTTAAAACTTCAAACATAGTAAACTATAACATCACTAGAATCTACGAAACATTATCTAGCCTTCTCTAATTATGAAAATAATTTAATTCGGCTATTAACTAGCCCTAATCAATATATTACCATGACTACTCGCAGCAGCAACCGATTTATGGACAGCAAACTTCAACATGTCATAGCTTTCAAACCGTTTAACTAAATTTTATGTCACTATACTGTAATTAAACTTAGCTTGACATTTATATTTTTCACAACTTCTGCAGACCATAAATCTAACCATAGGTACCCCAAAGCTCGTCCCGAAGACAAAAACTATTATTAAACAAGCACCGATCTCTTCCAAACTCCATCCCGATGCTCTCCAACCAACACATCTACCATCCAAACAACCATACATCGCTTCAATACACCTCCAACATGGACAACGATAATTTAGGGTCTATAACTATTCCGAAGGTTCGCTAGAACCGTTGGTGTCAATGATCCTCTTTGATCCTCTCACATACCTCGCTCTTTCATGCTTCCCAAAACTCCAATATCATGTCCTCCAAGATACTCATCATCTCCTGCACATGGTGACATGAACAGATTTCAAATCAGATGAACAGATTGACGGGTGTCGGTGTACTTTGCACAGGGGTACCCTCTCCGTAGTAAAAATAGCAGCCCAGGTGCTGGCGATTTGGTGCCTGGCGAGCGAAGGCGATCACGCATACCCTTGTAGGAGCCCGTGGCCCCCTAGCGAGCGACTGGCGATCACGCCACCTTCAAGGCGGCGGCCCGTGGCGCCTGGCGGGTAACTGGCGATCACGCCACGCCGCGGCGGTAACTGGCGATCACGCCACCTTTCGTAGGCGGCGGCCGCATGGCGCCTTGGCGGCGGCCGGGCGAGCCCATGTGGCCCCTAGCGGCGACTGGCGATCACGCATACTTTCGTTGGCGGCGGTCGCGTGGTGCCTGGCGAGTGGGTGGCGTTCGGGCCCCCTGTCGAGCCACGAAGGCAACCAATAGAATGAGGAAAAGCCTCGAAGTTTCCCTCACAGCACCTCGTGTCAGGGTCATTAATTGTGAAGGATTCTGCTATCGACACGACGACGGCTCATCCCTCTGACGCCTCTTACCAACTCGTCGCAGGAGCGTCCTGTCCCGGGCGGACCGGGCGAGAATGTGCTCCGACATTAAATAAGGTTTGAAGGATAAGGCCACGGAGGCGTATGTAATAAATGAGTCGTGGGTCGACGTGGAAGCCGGAATGATGGATGTAATTAATGTGTTGTAGATAAGTATAACACTTCCCTCTCCCCTGCCCTGGTCGGCTCGTCTATATAAGGGTGCCTCGGTGCATGGAGAAGGAGGCGGTCGGTAGTAGAGAACACACAAAGCGGACATAGAAGAGAACCCTTGTAAACACTTACACCTTTCCTCAACAAAGAACCCGGCGGGGCGTGGGGCTATTACCCAAGCCGGGGCTGAACACAGGTAAATCGTGGTGTCATCGGCTTGCTTCGATCCCGAAATCCATCGTAGAGAGACATTAGGGTTTCCAACCATGAAGATGCCCTCTACCGAACCATATCTTCCGTCTAGGGAGTAGCTACTCTATTCGTTGATGGGATCTTGTCAGGTGAAATACGCCGATAGGGGCACACCAGGTAGGGGGCTAGTGGTTGGCTCATCCAGCTAATTCTTCGGTGGATTTCGGTCTTCCGTCCGAAAGGACCTCGCATCCGGTGATGGCGGGTTCACACTCGCAGCGACAAGAGGTGGCGGAGGCTAGCAGTACCCAGAACATGTCCCGGCACTCTCGCCGGACGAGGATCACAGCGCCGCCCCTTGGGCGGTGGTGCTGCATGGCAGCCAGAGCTTCGGTTGGCGTCGGTAGCCATGGAGGCGCCACTCCGGCCAGAACTTGCATGCGGTCCGTCTCCTCTGGACTACCTTAGGTGGAACTTGAGAACACCGACCCACGTCGAGGCTGCGGGATATTGCGGGCCTCGTGGACACGGCTCAGCTCGGTGTAGACATGCCCGACCGGTCTAGGACCGTCGGTACCCCTCGACCAAGGGTGCCCATTGATCGCACTCAAGCTTCCAGCCGCCCAAGTGGGAAGCGCTCTGGCCAGGCGGGCCAGAGTAAAGGCAAGGGCATGCAAGAAGAAGGTCCCAGCTCCGCGAGGAGCCGTGGGGACCTGAGGGCCCATCTGGAGCTCCGGCGTCGGTGGCGCGGCGGTGATCTACATGATCACCTGCAGCGTTGCCGCGCTCGCAACGGATGGATGGCCCCTAGGGGTGTGAGTTCCTCCGCGACTCTCACCTTGAGCGAGAAGTCGTTCCTCCAGACTCCTTGAAGTCGCGGTCCACCCCCTCCTGCGGTTTGGGCGAGGTCAGGCGGACGGCGAGATCCCCTCGGCGTCGGATGCTGGCGTTTTCCATGGCTGCGCGGCGTGGCGTGGCAAAGGTTCGCTGGCCTCCATCGAAAAATACAGCGTCACCACCAACCCGGAGGAATTTCTGCAGGTCTACACCAGCGTAGTGCGTCTTGGTTGGTCCGGGAAGGCCATGGCCAACTACTTCCCAACGGCCTTGGCCAGGGTCCGCCCGGTCTGGTGTTGAACCTCTGCGAGGATCGTTGCACTTTCGTGGGAGGTTGTGCGGACCTCTTTGTCACCAACTTTCAAGGCTCCTTCGACGGCCGGGCGTGGAGGGCGATCTCCATGCCCTTAAGCGGGGAAAGAGGGACTCGTTGCGACTTCATCGAACAATTCATCCTCCGCCGCATAACGATTCCCGGATTTTGGAGCGGTCGATCGTCATCGCCTTCGAAGAAGCGTTAAATGACCGCAAGATCTGCGGAAAAGATGGCGACCGTGACATCGCCACCACCTCCGAGCTCTTCTCCTTGGCGCACAAGTCGCTGGCAGGCGGCAGAGGCTCGGGGCCGACATCAACACCAGCGAGGATCTTGGCGGCGACAGCCGAAGGAACTCGAGCCCGGCCCAAAGCAAGCCGCGAAAGCGAGGCGGCCGAGACCGAGCGGAGTCTGGCAGCCCGAGCACTGCCTTGAGCGCCCGCGCGAAGCGCCCGCCGTGGTCGGACGAACGACCACCGCGAGGAAAAGGAGGGCGAGCCCTTCTGCCCAATCTACTAGACCAACTCTCATGGCCTGGATGATTGCCGGGTCGTGAGCAAGATGGTCGAGCGACGGCTCAAGGAGCATCGGCCTAGCGACGACGACCAAGACGAAGACCCCGCCTTGCTGGCCTTCTAGCAGGTGGACCGCGCTGTGGCATACATTCATGGTGGCTCATCCACCTATCCCTCCAACGCTTCCTACAAGCGGTTGAGGAGGAAGTGCAATGCCCACGACATCGAGTTCGAGGCGTGTCGGATCTTGAAGTGGTCGGAGGAGCCGATCACCTTGGTCGGTGACCATCTGAGAGCACCGTCGGTGTAGGTCACCTTCCGATCGTGGCTTCTCCTACGATCCGGAATGTGAAGCTCGGGCGGAGTCTTGCGATGGGCGGAGGGAGTTCCATCAACCTCCTATCCTTTGAAGCATTCCGTGCCCTCCAGGTGCCAAACCAGGAGCTGTGCCGATTACTCGCCGTTCTCTGGCGTAGCTAAAGGGCTGGCATGGTCCCCACAGGCTAGAGTCGCCTTCTGTCACCGCCGGGAAGAAAGCAACTTCCGTCTTGGTGAGTCGACCGAAGTCGCTGACCCGACCTCTCCTCTAGCGTCATACTTGGCCGACCCGCGTTGGCCAAATTCATGGCGACAACCCACTATAGTTACATGGTGCTGAAAATGCCAGGGCCTGGTGGCCCCATAACCATCCGGGTGGACAGGCTAGAGGCTTTGCGCTGCCACAAGCCGCCTTGGACTGGCCGGTGCCACAATGTGGCCGGGTGATGCGCCTTCGGAAGCCCTCGGTATGAACCCTTTCTCGCTCGGCTCGCTTGGGTGAGGTAAAAGCTGTCTCCACAGAGTGGGCGAGCCCAAGGATTCGTCTACATTGGCGCCGACCTCGGCTCCAAATAGGAAGGCCTTTCGTCACCTTCCTCGGTCTAATTCCGGCGTGTTCACTGGCAGCCGTCCGATATATTTGGAGTCCCAGGAGTGTCGAACACCGGCGGCTACACTCCACGAGTCTTGGGTTAAGTCAAAAGATCCGGAGCCAAGCAGGGCGTAAGGATGCCATTCGGGAGGAGGTAGAAAGCTGCTGTCTTGGCGAGGATCATCTGAGGCGTCTCTCATCTGAGTGGCTTACCAACCTGTGCTCGTCAAAAGTCCAGCGGGAAGTGGCGAATGTCGTCGATTTCATCGACCTCAACAAAACTGCCGAAGGACCCATATCCCTACAGCGTCGATCTCATAAATCGATTCCACGGCGGGATGTGAGCTGCTGTGCTTTCTGGATGTGTACTATGGGTACCAACAGATTAGCATGGCGGCATAAGACGAAGACAAAACTGCCTTCGTAACACCCATGGGTGTTTATTGTTATGTCATAATGGCTTTTGGGTTAAAAAATACTGGTTCTACTTACCAACGTGCCATACATATCACTTTTTGTCCACAGATAGGGCGTAATCTGGAGGTGTACGTCGATGACTTGGTCGTGAAAGTGAAAAAGAGCGAAGAACTGATTGAAGACCTGGAGGAAACCTTTGCCAACCTTTGGAAGAATTGCTTGAAGCTCAACCCTAAGAAGTGTGTGTTCGGCGTGCCCTCCAGAAAGCTGCTAGGGTTCCTCGTGTCTAGGCGGGGCATCGAGGTCAATCCTGACTAAATAGCGGCCATCGAACACATGAAGCCATCGGTTCGACTCAAGCAGGTGCAATGCCTGGCTGGTCGCCTGGCCTCCCTCGAGTGATTCATCACCCGATTGGGAGAAAGGAGCCTACCCCTTTTCAAGCTGCTGAAGAAGATGAACCACTTTGAGTGGACTGAAGAGGCTCAATAAGCATTTGAAGATTTGAAGCGGTACCTCTCCTCTCCACCAGTACTGGTCGCCCCTCAACCTGGCGAACCGCTGCTCCTGTACATCACTGCTACCCCAGCGGTGGTGGCCTAGTATTAGTGGTGGAGAGGAAGGCATCAAAAGCTGGTCTACTCGTCGATGAGTCTTTGCATGGCGGAGGCAGATACATAAGTCAGAAGATGCTATATGCCGTCCTGGTGGGGTCCAGAAAGCTGTGGCACTACTTCCAAGGCGGGGAGGTTCTGATGGTCCTTGCCTACCCTCTCTGAGAGATCCTTCTGGCAAAGGAAGCAGAGGGTCATATCGCCAAGTGGTCGGTGGAGCTGGGGGAATTATGTCTCAAATTTGTACCCCGCATCGCCACCAAGAGCCAGAAGTTGGTGGAGTTTGTTGCCGAGTGGACTCCCGCCGCTCCTGAAGCTGAAGAAGCACCCGCGCCTTCCCCATGGACCTTGTTTTTCGACGGTTCCTTCAGGCTCAAAGGCGCGGGGGCTAGGGTGGTCCTAGTCTCCCCGACTGGTGACATTCTCTAGTATGTGGTCACCCTCGACTTCAAGGCCACCAACAACATTGCTGAATATGAGGGCCTGCTGGCAGGGCTGCGCATCGCCTCGGCGTTAGGCGTCCAGCGCCTCCAAGTTAAAGGCGACTCCCTACTGGTCATCAATCAAGCGCGGAAGGAATTTCAATGCTCTGACCCTACCATGACCGCCTACTTGGCGGAGGTCAGAAAAATGGAGCGCCATTTCGAAGGACTCGGATATAACCATATCCCTCAACGTGACAACCATCTGGTGGACGAGCTTTCATAGCTCGCATCCTCAAGAGCCTCTGCTCCGGTCGGAGTCTTTGAAGAAAGACTCTCACGACCGTCCGTCGTTGCACCCGCTCCACGTGGGGAGGGCGATCCTGCCGTCATTGCCCTCGCTCCCGTCACTCCACACGGGAGGGCGGTCTAACCGTTGTTGCCCCGCTCCACACGCGGGAGGGCGGTCGGCCGTCGTTGCCCATTGCACGCTGCAGGGAGGGCAGTGGTCTTTATAGCGACACTTTGGGAAAAGCCCAACGGAGTACCCGGGCGATCACCGTGTGATTGCCACTCTTGGCTGGGAAGGTCAATGGATGGGCCCCATCCTAGCCTTCTGCGGATCGAAGATCCCGGCGATGATGCCTCTGCTGAAAAAGATAGCACGAAAGGCCAAGTGCTTCTCTCTAGTGGATGGGGACCTATCTGGTCGAAGCGAAGCAGAATGCTCTAAAGTGCATCACTTTCGGGAAGAGGAGTGCCCTGCTCTCGATATCCATGGAGGCATGTCGGGAGCCATATGTTGTGGGGCGGCTTGTCAAAAGCGTTCGCCAAGGATTTTATTGGCCTCGCCCTCCGGGATGCTTGCGAGTGGTGAAGAGTCTGGCTTGCCAATTCTTCATAAAACAAATTCACCGACCAGCCCAAGCTCGCAAACCATCCGCTCTCCTGGCGTTCGCGGTCTAGAAATTTGGATATCTAGGCCCGTTCCCATGAGCCACGAGGGCTTCACCCACTGTTCATCACCATCGACAAATTCACCAATTGGGTGGCGAAGCGATACGTGCCATCACGGCTTCCTTGCTATCAAGTTCATCCACGGGATCTTCACACCTTTGGAGTGCAATCGCATTATCACCGACAATGGCACTCAATTCACCATCACGGCTTTTACGGAATTCTCTGAAGAGATAGGCACCAAGGTATGCTTTGCCGGCCCATCCAAGAGCAATGGCCAGGTGGCGTACCAACACATTTGGTGTTGAGAGGCTTGAAGACGAGCATTCGATCGGCTCCATAAGCGAGGCGCGGCAGACGAAAAAGAGCTCCGGTAGTGCAATGGTCGCTCGAACCACACCCAGCAAGGCGTGGCGCAAACGCCCTTCTTCTGGTCTCTGTTGTAGAGGCTGTCCGCCGTCCGTGTCGTTACGGCTCGCTTGGCAGCGTTTAAGCGTTCGCGAGGAAGGACAAAAGACCGCGCGCGGTGAAGATGTTAACCTTACGGAGGAGGTCGCGTGATCGGTGACCTTCTTGTTGCCGGATACCGGCAAAGCCTCGAGCGATACCACACCGCCCGGTCTGCAAGAACAACTGGCGATTTGCGACACGGTCTTGAGTAGAATCAAAGCATCTTTGGGCTCCATAAAGCTGTCTCCCCCTTTGGAAGGGCCCTTTAAGGTGGTCTCGGTGTCTCGACCGAGGCGGTCCGGTTAGCTACGAAGATGATCAAGAGCTGGCGGCTCCTTCAACATGGAGTTGTTCGAAAGTTTTACCCTAAAAATTTGTAAGTTCGATGATTCACTTTGACCGGTTGCATGGGTGAGTTTTCCCTGGTGATCGGCAATTTCTTTGGTGGTTAGCAAAGTTATTTACCTTAAGAGCTTTTGCTTTAATCTTCTGCTTGTCCTTGGCGGGAAAGGTTAACGCGAAATGTCATGTGTCACGATGGTTCGGCGCTCCTTGCGATCTCTTGTAATACGGCATTAGCGTCGTGCACGAGACGAGGCGACTAGGGCCTTGAGTCGCACGGTGACTCTAACGCGGCCCGCACACCTCGGTTCAGCTCCATGACATAACCGCGAGGACCTTACGTCCCTTAATATGTTTTCTGCATGTTTTGTGCAATGCCTACTTATGCTTTTAGTAGCCATGTGCATTAGTAGATGAAATCTTTGGGCGCTTTACAGTAGCTCAGCGGTAAAGCAATCCCATGGCGGTGGGCGACCACGCCCGCTGACGGCGGCCCATGTGGCCCCCTAGTAAACGGGCGAGCGGTTATGCCCTGCTCGCTTAGTGATAAGCCCACGTGGGGATTTAGCGGGTAGTCGGACGACCACACCCTGCTCGCCAAAGTGTTGGCCTCCATGACCAGTCAAGGAGCTGGTCGCCTAGTGGCCTATGGCAAAAATAAGTTGTTCACTTTAACAGTACCAACTTATTCTTCGCATTTGCACCCTGTTGGGTTAAATTATGCGCAGCTGTCACTGGCTCTCATAACCCGATGGCTCCTTGTTGATAAAAGAAATGCTGGCGTTTTGTGCCATGAGGGCGTGACTAGGAGTGCGAGTGTGGTACGATGACTCAAACACGCCCGTACATCGGGTTAACTCCTTGAAGTTCGTTGGTGTCTCCATTGACACATGAGCGATGCTCGCTCTTGTAAGCTCACCTCCTTGTTGTGCAATGCTGCAGTCAGGTTCCAAGAGATCACAGGAATATAAGTTCCAAGAGGACAAGAGTCAGTGACACCCTTACGCATAAACTTAAGACTTTGCTCGTCTACATTTTGCATGCTTTGCACAATTCCTGTTCGCAGTATTGCAATCACTCAAGGAATGCCTAAGTATCGACCTAACCTGAGTGCTTAGGTTCGCATCATGACAAGGCTGGGGGCTGATCGCCCGAAGATTGAGATGAGCGAGCATATCCAAAATGCGAACAGACGAACATGTCCAGGTGAAACTAAAATGTGCCAACTTCATTACAATTAATGATGTTGTTTTGGCATACAAAAAACATGAACAAATAAGAAGCAAAGAAAACAAAAGAAGGCGGCCCGGGCCATCAGTCGCCGTTGACGACTTCGATGCCCCCGTCATCATCTTCGGCCTCCGGCTCCATTGCCGCCATGCCAAGGGTCTGGGGCTTCCGCCGTCATCATGCTGATGACGCGCTCCACGGCCTCCTGCACGGGCGCCTGTGCCTGAGCCTCATCTCCCTCGATGCCGTCCTCGACGGTCATTGGGTTGAAGGCAGCATCGCGGATAGCGTAGCACGCAAGCATGAAGGTGGTGATGGCTCTGGCGACCTGTTGCCCTTCCTGAATGGAGCGGGCGGCCATGGCGACTGGCAGGCCGGAGAGCACCTCGGTGACCTGGGTGGTGCAGTGGGCGTACTGCTTTGCCGTGGGCTCAAGCGGCTCACAAAGGTCCACCCCCAGCGGCGCCAAGACCCGTGTCATGCGTCGGTATGATGACCGAAGCATGGTCGTGATGTTGTGCAGCGCTCGCCGCTGCTCCTCTGCTGCTTCCTGCCATGCTGCCTCGGCCTCCTGCGCCCGGGTGAGTAAGGTCGCCCTAGTGGCCCTCTCTTGGGCCAGCTGCGCCTCTGTCCTCTCCAGCTCCCCGTGCAACGTCTCCACTTGTTGTGTCACGTGGACTTCACGTTGGGAGGCTGCCATGAGAGAGCTTTCGCTGCGCATGGCGCCGTAAGCTTCGGCGGCGCATGCGGTCGATGGCGCGGGCGGCAAAGCGTCGGGACAACGAGCAAGAATCTTTGGTCGATGGCGAACAGTCCGGCGGCTTCAGAGCCACCAGGTTTCCCTTGGGCAGAAGACCCCGCCGTGCTTGTCGGCGCTGCGGATGTCTACGTGGGCAGGGAACTTTGGCGGTCTGCCCTCGGCGTTGAAGTGAAGGAGGTGGTTGCCACCGCAAGTCCCTTCGGCGGGCACGATGGTGGTAGAACTTCGGCGCCGTTGGAGTTGGCGCGGTGGAGTCGATCTTGCGTGGAGATGGCGCGCGAGTTAGTCGGCATCAGTCGCGGCCGCTCGAAGGAAAGCGGCGGCGTCGCCGCCCCAAAAACGTCGTCGCTTGGAGTGCGCTTCGGCGGAGTCGCGAAGCGATAGCGAAGTTGGGCTCCGGTGGAACCCTCTTGGAAATCGCGTCGGGGCGTCCGGGGCGATTGACCGTTTTCTGCGCTTCGGTCGGCGGCATTTGGTCCCTGTCGTCAAGGGCAGCGGGTCGGCTTCCTGGCGGGACGATGGAGTCCATCGCCCGCGAACTATCGGGCGCTCTGCGAACTCCGAGATCCGCAAGCGGCGGGCATCGGCCGGAAACTCGAGCCACTAAACACCGGCGGATCAACACAGATAGGCCCCGGAAGGCTAGGACCATCGAGTTTTCGTCACTGGCACGAAGAAGACAGAAATGTTAACTAATGGTGACCACGAAGAAGAATATACATTCAAAGGGAAGAGTAAGAAGACTTACTGCCCGGGTATGTGCGCGTCATGTTGTCATCCCCTGTGTATCGCCATGTAGGGTGGGCGCAACGACGCAGGGGGCTGATCCTCCGGGCCACGAAGTCCCGGACTACCAGCGCCCCAATCAGGCCAGCGCCCCGCAACCAATCGATGCGGGCCGCCATCGCCTGGATCTCCGCCGTCTCCTCGACGGGTGAGCTCCAGCTCTCGCAGGTCTCCGCCCGCGCGCAAGGTACCCCGAGAAGGTCGACCCCGTTGTCGTCGCTGACATAGAGCCAATCGCTCCGCTAGTTCTTCCAGTTGGAGCGTGGCTGGAAGGAATGGCGAGGCCGACCCATCATGAAGGTGGAAGTGGCGACTTCCTGCGACCCACTATCGGGGTGATCTGGCGGTGAAGAAATAGCAAAGAGGGGATTGGGCATTACCCCACGAACATCTCGAGAGGTAGCGAAGGTGAAGAAGGACAATGGAATTGGGGGAGATGAAGATGGTGGATCTCGTAGAAGTGGAGGATGGTGAGGAATAACTTCGAGAGAATGGCGGCACCGGGCCACCATGAGTCCCAGTGAAGGCGATAATCTCCTGGCTCATGACTGCACGACAGATCCTGGCGGTGAAGGAACCCTCGGGTGCCATCCGGTGTGAAGTCCACACAGTTCTTTGGCGGTGGAAGAGATGAGGTTGCACCATCGTGGCGAGAGGCGAAGTTCTTCAAGCAAAGAAAGCGAAAAAGCAAAGAGCAAAGTATGAAGAGAATCAGAAGGCGTGAACTGTTGCGTGGGGGCGTGCATATATATAGACCCCCCACAAAAACGGTTCACAAATAGGCAAAAGGCGTGTCGTTTTGGGTCCCAAGAAAAATCGGCGGAAGTGGGGAGAACCGAAGTGGTTGCACACGCAAAGGTGGTGAGCCCGCTCAGGAGCACACTAGCATTAAATAAGGTCTGAAAAGCAACTGGCGCGCGCTCCAGGACGGCCCCGGGGGCTACTGTCGGTGTACTTTGCACCGGGGTACCCTCTCCGCTGTAAAAGTACCAGGCCCAAGAGGTGGCCTGGCCCAATTAGGCACCCTAGCGGGCAGCCGGGCGATCATACCACTGCGTGAGGCGAGGCCACGTGGCCTGGCGGCAGCACAGCGATCATGCCACCTTTCGCGTGCGGCAGATCGTGTGGCGCCACAGGGCGTCATGAAATAAAGAACGAGCAAAGAGATCACTACCTAAGATAGTTGAAGAAGCTCAACTTTGTTGTTGAGAAAATTCTGAAGCGAGCCATCGATGATGGTAATCTCCTGAAGTGAGCTATCACGAAGATGAAAATCTCGATGAATATTTGCGCGCACAATCTAACGCTGGGAAGTCGGAACACCCAGACTCCATCGTTGTGGGAAATCACGAGGAGCTGGAAGAAATGAATGAAAAAATATCGACCAATTATGTGGATTCAGAATAATTATATAAAAGAAAGACTACAATTGTCGACATTTATTTTGCCTCTAAAATTGCTAAAACTCTTGAGCTGGATCTGAGAATCAAAGTCCATAGCGAGTGCTAGAAGCACTCAGATTGAGTCCAATGGAAAAGAAGCAATTGAGGCGAAATTGCACTAAGCTTAATAAAAGGAATGTATTAGGTCTGTTGACGGATACCTCCTAAAATATTCCTGTAGGATCAAAATGGGTTTTCATCAGGAAGAAATGAAAACAACGGTGGTGAGATATAAAGCGAGGCTTGTATCACACAAGGGTTCCTGTGAAGACCGGCATCGATTACGATGAAACATATTCTCTGTGATGAGTGGAATAACGTTACGATATCTAATATCAATGGCGGTGGCTTAAATTTAGAAATGCAGGTTGATGGAAGTGGTGACCGCATATTTATATGGGTCCTTTGGATTGAATATTTATATGAGAGTCCACTGAAGGAGTAAAAGTCTCGGATCCTAATAATTGCAACATGTATAGCGTCAAACTATAGAGATAAGCTATCACGGGCTAACTGAATCGGGAAGAATATGGTATAGAAGCAGTGAGTTCCTCCTAAAGAAGGGATACTCCAATAATGATGATTATCCTGTGTGTTCACAAAGAAATCGAGAATGGATTACGTATCATCTCGGTGTATGTTGATGATCTGAATATCATCGGAACCTGAGAGGAGATAAAAGCAAGTGCTTACCTCACGGCGGAGTTTGAGATGAAAGATTTGGGTAAAACCAAATTTTGCTTAGGCACTGCTGACTAGAGTATTTCCTAGAAGGAATTCTTGTTCACGGTCTTCCTATACTCGGAAGACATTAGAGAGGTTTAGTATGGATAAATCACATCCCTTGAAAACCTCCATGGTGCGTAAGATCCTCGAAGTGGATAAAGACCAATTCAGGACCAAGGATGGGAAATGAGGAAGTCTTAGGACACGAAGTCCCATATTTAAGTGCTATTGAAGCACTCATGTACCTTACAAAAGCACAAGGCACGATATTGCATTAGCGATAAATTTGCTAGTTAGACATTGTTCGGCTCAACGAAGACATTGAAATTTTGGTGTGAAGACTTTACTCGAGATACCTCCAAGGTACTCAAGATCTTGGGTTGTTTTCCAAAAGAATCAAGACTTGACCATAATGGGATATCACGGATGTTGGCTATCATGCGATCCCCACGAGTGCCAAATCTTAGACTAGTTTTGTGTTTCTCTCACGGTGATACGTAGTTTCTGTGGTCTTGTAAGCAGAACTGGTAGCAACTTCTACCAACCACTCGGAGATTATAGCCTGTATGAAGCCTCCGTGAATGTGTTTGGCTGCGGCGTGTGATTAGCCATATCCGAAGTCATGTGGTCTTTAGCGTCGATACCCCCACAATTATCTATGAAGATAATGCAGCATGTTGCACAAATGCAATTGGGTTATGTAAAAAACAACATCACGAAGCATATTGCTCCTAAGTTATTCTATCCTCACGAACTCGGAAGAGCGGTGAGATAAAAATCTTACAAACTAAGTCATGTGAAAATCTTGCGAGATGTATTCACTAAGTCCTTGCCTAAATTCACATTTCAAAGATATATTAAAGGCATTGGAATGAGAAAACTTAGAGATCACGAGTTAGGGAAAACCCTTGAACCATAACTCTTATTGCGATCCGAAGATCCTAATAAAACCTGAAGGTAATAAGTTGTGCTCTTTTTCCTTTGTGAGTTTTCTTGAAATTTTCTCACATAAAGGTTTTTAATGAGGCAACTAGTGCAACATAGCATCTTGAGTCACGATGTACTCTTTTCTCCATCTCCTTTTCCCCTTTGGGTTTTTAGTGGAGTTTTTAACGAGACATATGCATTCTGTGATGACCGACCAAGGGGAGTGTTATGAGATAAAAACCTAAACCAAATATGGTTAGGACTCTATCTCTTTATGGTGTGGTGAATCCGAACTCTCTCCTCACGCCACTATATATATCGGTGCCCCTTTGTAAACAATTAAATCAATAAAGCGAGAGAATTCCACCCCTATATTGCGTGCCCATTGTTCATGCTTAGTGATTGTGTCTCTGAATTGTGTGATTGATCATGAGACGAGCAGCGATGTTTCATAACATCTTTAACCGTTAAGCCAACTGGACCATCAAATAATATATGACCTAATCCATAAAATAGATCGACAGCTTCGTCTTTATTCTAACACTCAGTAGATCCTCTAACATCTCTCCCCTGTTCTTCAATGGCGTGATCATGAGGGTGAAATTTGGACTAATGTGCAAGCTATTGTAAAACGTTGTCGATTTACCTACTCGAATCAACAGCACGCATGCAAGAACACGCGAATCAAGAATCGAGAACACATAGAATATAGGGTGGAAATCTCTCTCGCTTTATTGATTCGATGGTTTTATAATGAGGGCACCGATATATATAGCGGTGTGAGATAGTTGGATTTGACCACATTAGGAAGAGATAGAGTCCTAACCATATTTGGTTTAGGTTTCCTTATCTCTAACCTCCCCTTAGTCGAATATCGCGTAATGCATATGTCTCATTAAAAAATCCACTCAAAAACCCAAGTGAAAAAAAGGAGATGGAGAAAGGAGTACATCGCACTCGCACTTTATGTTGCACTAGTTGCCTTATTAAAAACCTTCATGTGAGAAGACTTCAGAAAAACTCACAAAGGAAAAAAGAGTATAACTTATAACCTTCAAGGTTTTATTAGGATCATCAGGATCGCAATAAGGGTTATGGTTCAAGGGTTTCCTCCCCCTGAACTTTGCATCTCTCTAAGTCTTCTCATTCCAATGCCTTTAACATATATTTGAAATGTAGATTTAGGCAAGGACTTGGTGAATAAATCTACGAGATTTCACATGACTTAGTTTGTAAGATCTTTATCTCACTTTGCTCTTCTAGAGTTAAGTGAGGATAGAATAACTTAGACAATATGCTTCGTGATGTTGCTCTTTATATAACCCAATTGCATTTGTGCAACACAAGCGAAATTATCTTCATAGATAATTGTGGGGTATCGGCAGTGTTAAGGCCACATGACTTACGGATATGGCTAATCACCGTCGACAAACACATTCATGTGAGGCTTCTTCTGACTTATAATCTCTAAGTGGTTGGTAGAAGTTCCTACGAGTCTATTTACAAACCATGACGGTAGTACCACCATGAGAGAAACACAAAACTAATCTGAGATTTTTCACTGTGGAGATTAGACAGATAGCCAACATCCGTATATCCCACCATGGTCAAGTCTTAGTTCTTCTGGAAAAATAACCCAAGATCTTGAGTACATTGGAGATATCTGAGTACAGTCTTTACACCAGCCCAGTGTCTTCTGGTTGGAGCTGAACTAAGTCTTGCTAGCAAATTCACTGCGAATGCAATATCAGGCCTTGTGCAATTCGGAAGGTACATGAGTGCTCTAATAGCACTTAAATATGGGACTTCAGGTCCTAAGACTTCCTCATTTTCCATCCTCGGTCTGAACGGGTCTTTATCCACTTCGAGGGATCTTACGACCATGGGGGTTTTCAAGGGATGTGATTTATCCATATTAAACCTCTTTAATACCTTCCGGGTATAGGAAGAATCAAGAATTCCTTCTAGAAAATGCTCTAGCTGCAGGCCTAAGTAAAATTTGATTTACCCAAATCTTTCATCTCAAACTCCGTCGTGAGGTAAGCACTTACTTCCGATGATATTCAGATCATCGACATACACTGAGATGATACAGAATCCATTCTGGAATTTCTTTATGAACCCACAGGGACAATCATCATTATTATTGGAGTATCCCTTCTTCAGGAGGAACTCACTAAGTCGGTTATACTACATTCTTCCCGACTGTTTTAATCTGTATAGCGATCTCTGTAGTTTGACGCTATACATGTTGCGATTATTAGGATCCGAAACTTTTATTCCTTTAGGGACTTTCATATAAATGTCCGAATCCAGTGACCCATATAAATATGCGGTCACCACATCCATCAACTGCAATTCTAGATTTAAGCCAGCTGCCATTGATATTAAATATCGGAACGTTATTCCACTCAACACAGGAGAATAGGTTTCATCGTAATTGATGCCGAGTCTCTGCATGAACCCTTGTGCTACAAGCCTCACTTTTTATATCTCACCACTAGGGTATTTTCATTTCTCTTCTGGATGAAAAACCCATTTGATCCTGCAGGGAATCACTTTAGGAAATATTCAGTCAACAGGACCAGAAACTTTCCTCTTATTAAGCGAGTGCTGCCTCAATTGCTTCTTTTGTTCGACCCTATCTGAGCGCTTCGGGCACTCTGCCATGGACTTTAGATCTGGATCCAGTTTTTAACAATTTTAGAGGCAAATATATGTCGACAATTGTAGTCTTTCTTTTATTCATTTCTCCTGCATCACTTCGGGGATATATCTATATAAATTTCTTCCAGCTCCTCGTGATTTCCCACAACAGCGAATGCAGGTGTTCCGACTTCAGTGTGGAATTGTCTTGCGCAAATATCTGTTGGGTTATCATCTTCGAGATGGATCACTTGAGGAATGTTACCATCTCGGGATGGCTCACTTGAGGATTTTCTCAACATCAGGTTGAGCTTCTTCTACTGTTATGGGTAGTGTTCTCATTTGTTCGGTTCTCTACTTCTGCGGACTTCTCCGTAGAATTAGTCCCGTACACCTAGAGGCCTCCCCCTCTTCTTATCATGAGGGTCAAGAGTAGGTTCAATATCCCTCTAGGGTATCTCCACTCTTTCAGGTGCATATACTTCAGGTATATGAGATCTTTCACTCCCTTATAACCAGTGAAGGTATTTGGCAGATTATTAACTTATTTATTGCAGATTTATTATCCTTGAACTTCAAGTTCGGTCTTTCTAGTGCGTGGGTCTAAGGACTAGGTATTCTGTAATGTGGTACCTATCTCCCCTAATGCGAAAAATTTCCTTAGTATAATCAGCGTCTTAGAAGCCGTATCTGAGATCCTGTCATAGGCTTTAGGTATTTTAATACATAACGGAGATTCATAACCTACATGGATCCTCAAGCTAATTTGGTGAGGTCCTATGGTTGCTCTGTTGTGGTGGAGAGAATGGCATGTATCTGGCCAGACTAGGTCTTTGCGGATGGGAAATACTTAATTCTTTTCACCTTTTCTCTGCAATGGGGAAATTTTGGGATGTCTTGGTTGGATTTGAGTTGAATTATTACGCGTATTATGCAACACTGCGTAATCCCAACAACTGGTGGGAAACCAATTATTCTACAAGAGCGGCCAAGCAATAAGTTTTCTATTCTCTTAATTAATGACTCTGCAAGGCCATTTTGGGTGTGGACATGAGGTACGGAATGCTCTACATTAATGCCTAGAGCCATAAGGCTCTTAAGGAGTCTCTAAAGGATATCGACATCGACTCTAAAGAAAAACTGGAAGACTACTCCATGTCTCCATATAAATAGTTTATATCGTCCTCCTGGGACTTGTCTTTATTCTTCTGGAATTCTTTCAACTCATCCCCAATGAGATCATCCTCTTCCATGGGAGTATCACCATAACCAAGGAGACCCTTCTTGAATTATTCTGTGGGGTCCGAGGCTTAATCATCATCTAACTCCATTTTATTGTCAACAACAAGTTGAGAAGTGAAGTCGCCTCCGCCTTATTCCCTTGATTCTTGGAATCTCGATGGATTTCATGTACAATTCTACCAAATGCTTTGGGGTGCAACATGTACGTGACCAATGACCAATACATCCACACCTATATCATGGTTGTTTAGGATCAGTAGCATTATTTGTTGGTCCTTTCTTCTAGAAGCGACTTGATCCATTTTCTTTTGTTTTCCACTGGGATTTGCCTCTTCCTTTATGATTTTTGTCATTATTCCATTTATCCCCTTTCTGTCCTTGACCCTTTCTGCGGCCTCAGCTATTGCTAGCCTGCTGATCATTTGCATGTGCTTTAGGCAATGCATGACTCCCACTAGGTAGGACTTGATGATTCTTCATTAGAAGTTCGTCATGTTTTTCTGCTTCTAGCAGAATGCATATTAGCTCAGAGTACTTCTGGTACTTTGCATGACGATACTGTTGCTGCAGTATCCTCATGTTGGGGTGGAATGTGCACAAAGTCTTGTCAATTTTTTCAGCTTCTATGATCTTCTGGTCACAAAATGCTAGTTTTGCAACAATCTTGTGCATGGCAGAGTTATACGCTGCCACTGAATTAAAATCTTGGGCGTAGGAGTGTCCATTCACGTTGTTATACAGCGTGAGCGGATCTTTGCTAGTTATATCGTTCCTTTAGGGAATTCCATAGAGCTAACGGGTCCTCCTCCATCATATATTACGGCCTTGAGTCCGCATGGAGATGGTGCTTGAGAAGTGCAAAGCTGCGCCTTAGCGATTTCGAGGAAGGCGGAGCACCGGCTTGGTGAGAAATTGTGGCTCAAGAGATCGAGAATTTGTCGAGTTGATCTTGGTATCTATTGCCCAAGTGAGGTAATTGCTGCCATTAGGGCAAGTTCAGCAAACTCTTTCTTTGCGATGTCGAAATATCCTATATGCAAACAAGCAGATTTTACTTCAGGTAAAATATTGTTTTGCATGATTAATATTGAATCAGTAGAGTATGGTCTATATCTATTCAATAGATAATTATCACGGATTTTTCAGGATTTTTCCTAGCATTGCTCATAATTTTCTGCTAATTATTAAGCAATTTCCAGAATTACCAATTAATAGGTGAATAAATTTCAACGTGAAATAATTCTGGCATGATGGAAATTGCATCTTATGGGGCTCTTATTGGTTGGGTATGAAATCATGTAATGAATGCCTCCGTCAACATAACTCTTGGCCAGGTCAACCCGCCCAGAGGGCTCACATGAGGGAGGGAGCACTTCCCGATTTTGGGCGCCAATTAAGAAACCTAGCCTCATGTGTGTTTTCCTTAGACACCAATTGGCATGTATCCGTTCCTTCAAAACTAAAATAAAAAACCCAATCACTTATGCCTAGCTCAAAACCCATTACGACAACTCAATTATTTCCATAATTTTCTAGCATTTTACATTAATTACTAAGTAATTTTCATAATAACTTAAATAATAAAAAACAACACATATTTAATCATGGTATGCAGCTAGAAAATAAGCTCGAGCATGCAACTTCAAAGAAGGCTCAAAACTAATTTATCAAAATTTTACACGGAAGCCAAGAACCTAAATCGATTTTCTAGGATTTTTTTATTAATGTTAGAATTTAATAATTATTTTTAAAAAAAAACTTAGTAGGCTCTAAGGCCCATCGAGGCAGATTGGCCCGAGCGCCAAGCGTCCCAATCATGTAGGCGCTGAATAGGGTGTGTCGGTGGGAAACCTAGCCGCCACAAAAACTCTATTTGGTTCTTTTGTTTGGGATGACAAGCCATCCCAGCAGTATAACCAATCTTGAGCCGAGGCGTGATGGCGCTCTCTGGGCTGCACAAGCCTGGTCACCAGGACCACTTGAGGCCTTGATCGAGGTCTCACCGGCTCACCTTGAGTCGCCCGGGAGCATCTTGTTGAGGTTGGCACTAACGCGCCACCATTAAGCCCAACTATCGTCAGGCGATTTGGTATGACAATGACCACCATGGCGACTTCGGGATGATCTATCCATGGAGAATCCGATGGAGCGTGCTCGCCTCCATCATGAATGCATGTGCTACCCACCGCATCACATCACTCACTCTGTCCCTCACTCCCTGTGAGAGGCGCCACAATATTCACTAAAGATCTATTGCCTTTGGAATTATTCAATGACTAAAACTATCTATATTATCTATTGTTTCATGAATGTAACAAATGCTAAATATTATATAAATCAATGGTGTAGTGACATGTGGCGGCTATGCTACTCTCTTTCCATTCATGTTGGCTTCATCATACCTAAAACATTAAATAAACAAGCGTGTCTCCAAAACTCGATAAGGTACATCATAGAATGACAACATCACATTTAAATTGTCGACGATCGAGATTTTCATTCACAAACCAGGCACTAATTAAGAAAAATATAAGCAAGTATGCTCTTTATTTCTTGGCTAGCTTGCTATAGTGGAGTGAAGTTTATAGAGAGGGATAGGCTAAGTATGCTAGAGAGGGATAGGCTAAGTATGCTAGTCTCACATTCTTAATTAACTATCAATTATCAATCTCTAATTCTCTCTCCTAAATAGCATGCGGGCTATAGGAATTTATAGCTACCAAGCGGCGGGGAGTTGCTATCTAAGCGCCACCTCTCTGTTTCCTTCCAAGCTGTCATGTATCTAGTCGGCGCTTCTTCACTTCCTTTCAAGCTGTCGTATTCCTTTGTGTGTGTTATGTCTTCTTATCTCATACAATGCCTTTAGTTGTTGATACTTGCCTCCACCTAGGCTTTGGGTTACTATCGTGGATAATTACTTGTTTTGACTTCTTACATTATGTCTTAAGAAGAGCTTAGGGATTTTAGCATATAGAACCACTTAGCATGAGAGAAGTGCAGGACTAATGATCTAAAAAGAGGTCTAAGACCTTAGAGTAGTTGTGACATAAGAAGTGGTCGTCGTAGCCTTGAGTGGTCGTCACGGGCTTGAGTGTTTGTGGCGCCCTTGTATGGTCGCGGTTTTAAAGAGGTCACAACCAGGGGAGATCACGGTCTAAGGAGGTTGTGACTTAAAGAGCCAAGGGAGGTAATGGCCAAGGGAGGTTGTGACTTGAAGAGTGGCTGTGACAGGTCACAACTTGAAGAGTGGTCGTAACCTGAGGAGATCACAACCTAGATAATCCAAGGTAGGACCCTTAGATGTTTTGACTAGTCAACGATCCTCGTCATAAATAAATTTATTAAATTAGTTTACTCTCCTTTCATTTATCGATGCATTTTGTCCACATGCTTTTGTGCACATCACATAGCCTATCGGTATAGATGAGTGCATACTAAATCGGTGTCGTATCCTTTCATTCCTATCTATCCCTTGAAGGGTCTACCACAAAAGGTCTTTTATATCCACCCAAAGTAGGTTTTAGAGGGCCATACAGGTCACCTCTTATCCACATAATGCATAAAATGTCAATGCAAGTTATGGTATTCATTTTCCTTCTTTTATCATCATTAAACAAGATCATGAGCTTAAACAATCTCAATAATTGATAATAATCATATAAACAATAAGGTATCAATTATCAATTTAAACAACAATTCATCTTAAATAAATCAACATTCTACTATGCACTTACCTACTTACCCTCTAAGGATAGAATAGCGTGAGGTTGAAGCCAACTTGAACCTCCTACAGTAGGCAAATCCATCTCAAAATCATATAGTAACAGTAAAAGCATCAAAACATAATAACATCACACTTACACACAATCATAAACTTAACTTTCTCTCTCGTCGGACCATTTACCTTTGCGATCCCAAAAGTCGAACCATAACTCGGCTCGAGGGCCCAAATATAGCAAAATATATGTTTTATTAAAACTACAGAAGATTACCTATAGTTTTTTAGTTATCCATATTTTTCAATTAATTCATCTAACTACACGTTTCCAGCCCCAAAAACTGTTTTGATAATTTATTAGACAACAGACTTCATAATTTCATAACTATTTGTTTAAAACTTCAAACATAGTAAACTATAACATCACTAGAATCTACGAAACATTATCTAGCCTTTTCTAATTATGAAAATAATTTAATTCGGCTATTAACTAGCCCTAATCAATATATTACCATGACTACTCATGGCTGACAACGATTTACGGACAGACAAACTTCAACATGTCATAGCTTTCAAACCGTTTAACTAAATTTTATGTCACTATCTTTGTAATTAAACTTAGCTTGACATTTATATTTTCACAACCTGCAGACCATAAATCTAACCATAGGTACCCCAAAGCTCGTCCGAAGACAAAAACTATTATTAAACAAGCACCGATCTCTTCCAAACTCCATCCGATGCTCTCCAACCAACACATCTACCATCCAAACAACCATACATCGCTTCAATACACCTCCAACATGGACAAGCGATAATTTAGGGTCTATAACTATTCGAAGGTTTGCTAGAACCGTTGGTGTCAATGATCCTCTTTGATCCTCTCACATACCTCGCTCTTTCATGCTCCCCAAAACTCCAATATCATGTCCTCCAAGATACTCATCATCTCACGCACATGGTGACATGAGCAATTTCAAATCGAGATGAGCAGTTGGCGGGTGTCGGTGTACTTTGCGAGGTACCCTCTCCGTAGTAAAAAAGTAGGCCAGCAGTGCTTTGGCGATTTAGCGCCTGGCGGCGGCAAGGCGATCACGCCACTGCCTTGACGAGAACCACGTGGCCCCCTAGCGGCGACTGGCGATCACGCACACGCTTGCCGAGGCGGCGGCAGTGGCGCTGGCGAAGCGACTGGCGATCACGCCCCGCCGTAGGCGGTAACTGGCGATCACGCATACCTTTCGTAGGCGGCGACGCATATGGCGCCTTGGCGGCGGCCGAAGCGAGAGCCCATGTGGCCCCTAGCGGCGACTGGCGATCACGCCACGCTTTCGCCGGGCGGCGATCGCGTGGTGCCCTGGCGAGTGGGTGAGCGTTCGGGCCCCCCTTGTCAGGCCACGAAGGCAACCAATGGAATGAGGGGAAGGCTTCGCCTCGAAGTTTCCCTCCCCTGGCACCTCGTGTCAGGGTCATTAATTGTGAAGGATTCTGCTATCGACACGACGACGGCTCATCCCTCTGACGCCTCTTACCAACTCGTCGCAGGAGCGTCCTGTCCCGGGCGGACCGGGCGAGAATGTGCTCCGACATTAAATAAGGTTTGAAGGATAAGGCCACGGAGGCGTATGTAATAAATGAGTCGTGGGTCGACGTGGAAGCTGGAATGATGGATGTAATTAATGTGTTGTAGATAAGTATAACACTTCCCTCTCCCCTGCCCAGGTCGGCTCGTCTATATAAGGGTGCCTCGGTGCATGGAGAAGGAGGCCGGTCAGCTGAAGTAGAGAACACACAAAAGCAGACATAGAAGAGAACCCTTGTAAACACTTACACCTTTCCTCAACAAAGAACCAGCAGGACGTAGGGCTATTACCCAAACCGGGGGCCTGAACCTGGGTAAATCGTGGTGTCCACTGGCTTGCTGATCCCCAAAATCCATCGTAGAGAGACATTAGGGTTTCCAACCATGAAGATGCCCTCTACCGAACCATATCTTCCGTCTAGGGAGTAGCTACTCTATTCGTTGATGGGATCTTGTCGAGGTGAAATCGCCGATAGGGACACGCCCGAGTAGGGGCTAGTGGTTGGCTCATCCGGCTAATTCTTGATGGATTTCGGTCTTCGTCCGAAAGGACCTCGCATCCGGTGATGGCGGGTTCACACTACGCAGCGACAAGAGGTGGCGGAGGCTAGCGATACCAGAACATGTCGGCACTCTCGCGGACGAGGATCTGGACGCCGCCTTGGGCGGTGGTGCCTCACGGTGGCGGCCGAGCTTCGATTCGGCGTCGGTGGCCATGGAAATTGCCCTCCGGCCAGAAACTGCATGCGGTCCGTCTCCTCTGGACTACCTTCGGTGGAACTTGCGAGAGACACCCGCCACGTCGTGGGCTGCGGGATATGCGGGCCTCGTGGACCGGCTCATTTCGGTGTAGACATGCCCGATCCGGTCTAGGACCGTCGGTACCCTCGACCAAGGGTGCCCATTGATCGCACTCAAGCTTCCGGCCGCCCAAGTGGGAAGCGCTCGGCGGCGGGCGAGTAAAAGGCAAGGGCATGCAAGAAGGTCCCGGCTCGCGAGCCGTGGGGACCTGAGGGCCCATCTGGAGCTCCGGCGTCGGTGGCGCGGCGGTGATCTACATGATCACCTGCAGCGTTGCCGCGCTCGCGACGGATGGATGGCCCCTGGGAGTGTGAGTTCCTCCCGCGACTCTCACCTTCAGAGCGAGGAGGAAGTCCGTTCCTCCGACTCCTTGGGGAGTCGCGGTCCACCCTCCAGCCACGGTTTGGGCGAGGTCGGCGGACGGCGAGATCCCCTGGCGTCGGATGCAGCGTTTTCCGCCCGGTGCCAGCGTGGCGTGGCGAAAGGTTCGCCCGGCCTCCATCGAAAAATCTGGCGTCACCACCAACGGAGAATTTCTGCAGGTCTACACCAGCGTAGTGCGTGCGTTGGCGGAGTGCAGAAGGCCATGGCCAACTACTTCCCAGCGGCCTTGGCACGGGTCCGCCGGTCTGGCTGTTGAACCTCTGCGAGATCGTTGCACTCGTGGGAGGTTGTGCGACCTCTTTGTCACCAACTTTCAAGGCTCCTTCGCCGGTAGGCGTGAAGGGCGATCTCCATGCCCTTAAGCGGAAAGAGGGACTCGTTGCGACTTCATCAAACAATTCATCGCTGCCGCAACCACGATTCCCGGATTTTGGAAGCGATCGATCATCATCGCCTTCGAAGAAGGCGTTCGTGACGCATAAGATGCGGGAAAAGATGGCGACCGTGACATCGCCACCACCTCGAGCTCTTCTCCTTGGCGCTGAAGTGTGCTTGCTGCGAGGCTCGGGGCCGACATCGACACGCCGAGGATCTTGGCCAGCAAGCCAGGACCTCGAGCCCGACCCTGCAAGCAAGAAGCGCGGAAGCATAAAGCGGTGAGACGGCGGGTCCTAGCCGCCGAAACCTGACGAGCGAGCGCCCCGCGAAGCGCGATCGCCCATGATCGGACGAGCGACCACCGCGAGAAAGGAGGCGAGCCATACGCGATCTACTAGACCAACTCTCATGGCACGGATGATTGCGGGTCGTGAGCAAGATGGTCGGCGGCGGCTCAAGGAGCATCGGCCTAGCGACGACGACCAAGACGAAGACCCCGCCTTGCTGGCCTTCTAGCAGGCGGACCGCGCTGTGGCATACATTCATGGTGGCTCATCCACCTATCCCTCCAACGCTTCCTACAAGCGGTTGAGGAGGGAGGTCTGTGCCACGGCATCGAGTTCAAGGCGTGTCGGATACTGAAGTGGTCGGAGGAGCCGATCACCTTCAGTCGGGCTGACCATCCTGAGAGCACCGTCGGTGTAGGTCACCTTCGATCGTGGCTTCTCCTACGATCCGGAATGTGAAGCTCGGGCGGGTGCTGATGGACGGAGGGAGTTCCATCAACCTCCTATCCTTTGAAGCATTCCGTGCCCTCCAGGTGCCAAACCGGGGTGTGCGGATTCTGCGTTCTCTGGCGTAGCCTAAAGTGGCATAGTCCCCACAGGCTAGGTGCGCCTTCCTGTCACCTTCGGGAAGGAAAGCAACTTCCGTGCTGAGTGGTCGACTTGAAAGTCGTGACCCGACCTCTCATACTAGCGTCATACTTGGCGACCGCGTTGGCCAAATTCATAGCGACAACCCACTATAGTTACATGGCGGTGAAAATGCGAGGCACTGGTGGCCCCATAACCATCCGGTGGGCAGGGCTAGAGCTTTCTTGCTGCCACAAGCCGCCTTGGACTGGCGGTGCCACATGTAATGGCCGGTGATGCCGCCTTCCGGAAGCCCCTCGGTATGGAGACCCGCACCTCGCTTCGGCTCGCCGGCGAGGTAAAAGCTATCTCCACAGTCTTGGCGAAAGCAAAGTTCGTCTACATTGGCGCCGACCTCGGCTCCAAATAGGAAGGCAGCGCTCGTCACCTTCCTCGGTCTAATTCCGGCGTGTTCACTGGCAGCCGTCCGATATATTTGGAGTCCCCAGGTGATCGAACAAGTAGCTCACGCTCCACGAGGTGCGCTTGGGTTCGTCAAAAGATCCGGAGCCAAGCACCGGAGCGTAAGGATGCCATTCGGGAGGAGGTAGAGAAGCTGCTGTGCGCAGGGATCATCTGAGACGTCTCTCATCCTGAGTGGCTTACCAACCCTGTGCTCGTCAAAAAGTCCAACGGGAAGTGGTGAATGTGCGTCGATTTCATCGACCTCAATAAGGCCTGCCCGAAGGACCCTTATCCCCTACCGCGCGTCGATCTCATCGTCGATTCCACGGCGGGATGTGAGCTGCTGTGCTTTCTGGATGCGTACTATGGGTACCAACAGATTAGCATGGCGGCATAAGACGAAGACAAAACTGCCTTCGTAACACCCATGGGTGTTTATTGTTATGTCATAATGGCTTTTGGGTTAAAAAATGCTGGTTCTACTTACCAACGTGCCATACATATCACTTTTTGTCCTGAGATAGAGGCGTAATGTCTGGAGGTGTCGTCGGCGACTTGGTCGTGAAAGTGAAAAAAGCGAAGGCGATTGAAGACACGAAGGAAACCTTTGCCAACCTTTGGAAGAATTGCTTGAAGCTCAACCACGAGAAGTGTGTGTTGGCGTGCCCTCGAGAAAAGCTAGGGTTCCTCGTGTCTAAGCGGGGCATCGAGGTCAATCGACTAAATAGCGACCATCGAACACATGAAGCCATCGGTTCGACTCAAGCGAGTGCAATGCTGGTGGTGCTTTGGCCTCCTCAGTGATTCATCCCCGATTGGGAGAAAGGAGCCTACCCTTTTCAAGGCTGCTTTGAAGAAGGCGAACCACTTGAGTGGGTGAAGAGGCTCAATAAGCATTTGAAGATTTGAGCGGTACCTCTCCTCTCCACGATCTTGGTGGCCCCTCAACTGGCGAACATTGCTCACATACATCACTGCTACCCAGCGGTGGTGGCGTTATTGGTGGTGGAGAGGGAAGGCATCAGTGGTCTACTCGTCGATGGAGTCTTTGCATGAGGCGGAGGCGAGATACATAGCGAAGATGCTATATGCCGTCCTGGTGGGGTCCAGAAAGCTGTGGCACTACTTCCAAGGGCGGGAGGTTATAGTGGTCGCTGCCTACCCTCTACGAGAGATACTTCACAACCGGGAAGCAGAGGGTCATATCGCCAAGTGGTCGGTGGAGCTGGGGGAATTATGTCTCAAATTTGTACCCCGCATCGCCACCAAGAGCCAGAAGTTGGTGGAGTTTGTTGCCAAGTGGACTCCCGCCGCTCCTGAAGCTGAAGAAGCACCCGCGCCTTCCCCATGGACCTTGTTTTTCGACGGTTCCTTCAGGCTCAAAGCGCGGGGCTAGGGTGGTCCTAGTCTCCCGGTGGTGACATTCTCTAGTATGTGGTCACCCTCGACTTCAAGGCCACCAACAACATTGCTGAATATGAGGGCCTGCTGGCAGGGCTGCGCATCGCCTCGGCGTTAGGCGTCCAGCGCCTCCAAGTTAAAGGCGACTCCCTACTGGTCATCAATCAAGCGCGGAAGGAATTTCAATGCTCTGACCCTACCATGACCGCCTACTTGGCGGAGGTCAGGAAAATGGAGCGCCATTTCGAAGGACTCGGATATAACCATATCCCTCAACGTGACAACCATCTGGTGGACGAGCTTTCATAGCTCGCATCCTCAAGAGCCTCTGCTCCGGTCGGAGTCTTTGAAGAAAGACTCTCACGACCGTCCGTCGTTGCCCCCGCTCCACGTGGGGAGGACAGTCCTGCCGTCGTTGCCCTCGCTCCCCATCACTCCACACGGGGAGGACGGTCTAGCCGTTGTTGCCCCCGCTCCCAGCGGGGGGCCATCGGCCGTCGTTGCCCGGCTCCACCAGCGGGAGGGGCAGTGCTGCCAACGGCACACAGGGGAAAAGCAGCCCAGCGGAGTGCAGGCGATCCGTGTGATTGCCACTCTTGGCCGGGAAGGTCAATGGATGGGCCCCATCCTAGCCTTCCTGCGAGATCGAGAGATCCCCGACGATGATGCCTCTGCTGAAAAAATAGCACGAAAGGCCAAGTGCTTCTCTCTAGTGGATGAGGACCTATACCGCCGAAGCAGAAACAGAATGCTCCTAAAGTGCATCACTCGGGAAGAGGGGAGTGCCCTGCTCTCTGATATCCATGGAGGCATGTGCGGGAGCCATATGTTCGGCCGGACGCTTGTCGGCAAAGCGTTCCGCCAAGGATTTTATTGGCCTACTGCCCTCTAGGATGCTTGCGAGCTGGTGAAGAGGTGCGAAGCTTGCCAATTCTTCGCAAAACAAATTCACCGACCAGCCCAAGCTCTGCAAACCGTCCCGCTCTCCTGGCCGTTCGCGGTCTAGGGGCTGGATATCCTTGGCCCGTTCCCGTGAGCCACAGGGGGCTTCACCCACCTGTTCATCACCATCGACAAATTCACCAAGTGGGTCGAAGCCGAGGCAGTACGTGCCATCACGGCTTCCACTGCTATCAAGTTCATCCACGGGATCTTCACCTGCTTTGGAGTCGCCAATCGCATTATCACCGACAATGGCACTCAATTCACCATCACGGCTTTTCTGGAATTCTACGAAGAGATAGGCACCAAGGTATGCTTTGCTTCGGCGGCCCATCCCAAGAGAAATGGTGGTGGCGTACCAACCTTATTGTGATGAGAGGCTTGAAGACCAGAGCATTCGATCGGCTCCATAAGCGAGGGGCGCAGCGGACGAAAGAGCTCCCGGTAGTGCAATGGTCGCTCCGAACCACACCCAACCGGGCGACTGGCGAAACGCCCTTCTTCCTGGTCTACGGCGCCGAGGCTGTCCTTCCGTCCGAGCTGTCGTTCGGCTCGCCGCGCGTTTAGGCGTTCAGCGAGGAAGGACAAGAAGACCGCCGCGGTGAAGATGTTAACCTTCTGGAGGAGGTGCGTGATCAGGCGGCCTTGCGCGCTGCCGGATACCAGCAAAGCCTCAGGCGATACCACACCGCCCGGGTCTGCGAGAGAACACTGGCAGTTTGCGACCTGGTCTTGAGTAGAATCCAAACGCATGCTGGGCTCCATAAACTGTCTCCCCACTGGAAGGGCCCCTTTAAGGTGGTCTCGGTGTCTCGACCCGGGGCGGTCCGGTTGGCTACCGAAGATGATCAAGAGCTGGCCAGCTCCTTCAACATGGAGTTGTTGCGAAAGTTTTACCCCTAAAAAGCTGTAAGTTCCCAGTGATTCACTTTGATCGGTTGCGTGGGTGAGTTTTCCCCAGGCTGATCGACGGCTGCTGGTGGTTAGCAAAGTTATTTACCTTAAGAGCTTTTGCTTTAATCTTCCTGCTTGTCCCTTGGCGGGAAAGGTTGCGCGGAAATGTCATGTGTCCTGATGGTTCGGCCGCTCCTTGCTGATCTACTGTAATACGGCATTCGCGTCGTGCCTGGACGGGCGACTAGGAGCGCGAGTCTGGCACGGTGACTCTAATGCGGCCCGCACACCTCGGTTCAGCTCCATGACATAACCGCGCAGGACCTTACGTCCCTTAATATGTTTTCTGCATGTTTTGTGCAATGCCTACTTATGCTTTTAGTAGCCATGCAACCTTGAGATGAAGTCTTTAGGCGCTGTAGCTCAAGCGGTAGAAACAATCCCATGGCGGTGGGCGACCACGCCCGCCTTGACGGCGGCCCATGTGGCCCCCTAGTAAACGGGCGAGCGATTATGCCCTGCTCGCTTAGTGATAAGCCCACGTGGGGATTTAGTGGGTAGTCGGACGACCACGCCCTGCTCGCCAAAGTGTTGGCCTCCATGACCAGTCAAGGAGCTTGTCGCCTAGTGGCCTATGGTAAAAATAAGTTGTTCACTTTAACAGTACCAACTTATTCTTCGCATTTGCACCCTGTTGGGTTAAATTATGCGCAGCTGTCACTGGCTCTCATAACCCGATGGCTCCTTGTTGATAAAAGGAAATGCCTGGCGTTTGTGTCGCAAGGACGCGTGACTAGGAGTGCGAGTGTGGCACAGTGACTCAAACACGGCCCGTACACCCGGGTTAACTCCGCGAAGTTCCGTTGGCTGTCTCCGCGAGCACCGCAGGCCCAGTACCGCTCTTGTAAGCTCACCTCCTTGTTGTGCAATGCTGCAGTCAGGTTCCAAGAGATCACAGGAATATAAGTTCCAAGAGGACAAGAGTCAGTGACACCCTTACGCATAAACTTAAGACTTTGCTCGTCTACATTTTGCATGCTTTGCACAATTCCTGTTCGTAGTATTGCAATCACTCAAGGAATGCCTAAGTATCGACCTAACCTGAGTGCTTAGGTTCGCATCATGACAAGGCTGGGGGCTGATCGCCCGAAGATTGAGATGAGCGAGCATATCCAAAATGCGAACAGACGAACATGTCCAGGTGAAACTAAAATGTGCCAACTTCATTACAATTACTGATGTTGTTTTGGCATACAAAAAACATGAACAAATAAGAAGCAAAGAAAACAAAAGAAGGCGGCCCGGGCCATCAGTCGCCGTTGACGACTTCGATGCCCGTCATCATCTTGACCTCGGCTCCATTCGCCGTGCCAAAGTGCAGGGCTTCGCCGTCATCATCGCGATGGCGCGCTCCTGACCTCGCACGCAGCGGCGCGTACTGAGCCTCGTCTCCCTCGATGCCGTCCTCGACGGTCATTGGGTTGAAGGCGGCATCGCGGATAGCGTAGCACGCAAGCATGAAGGTGGTGATGGCTCTGGCGACCTGTTGCCCATCCTGAATGGAGCAGGCGGCCATGGCGACTGGCAGGCCGGAGAGCACCTCGGCGACCTGGGTGGTGCAGTGGGCGTACTGCTTTGCCGTGGGCTCAAGCGGCTCACAAAGGTCCACCCCCAGCGGCGCCAAGACCCGCGTCATGCGTCGGTATGATGACCGAAGCATGGTCGTGATGTTGTGCAGCGCTCGCCGCTGCTCCTCCTTGCTTCTGCCCGCAGCGCCTCGGCCTCCTGGCGCGAGGCGGTAAGGTCGCCCTAGTGGCCCTCTCTTGGGCCAGTTGCGCCTCTGTCCTCTCCATCTCCCCGTGCAACGTCTCCGCTTGTTGTGTCACGTGGACTTCACGTTGGGAGGCTGCCATGAGGAGAGTGCTTTCGACTCTGGCGCTCGCCAAGCTTCGGTGAGCGGCGCAGATGGTCGATGGTGGCGGCAAGAAAGCGTCGGGACAAGGAGAGCAAGAATCTTTGGTCGATGGCGAAACAGTCCGGCGGCCGAGACCACGAGGTTTCCCTTAGGCGAAGACCCGCCCGTGCTTGTTTGCTGCGGATGTCTGCGTGGGCAGGGAACTTTGGCGGTCCGCCCTCGAAGGCGATTTGAAGCTGAAGGAGGTGGTTGCCACCGCAAGTCCGCTCGGGCGGGCACCAGTGGTGGTAGAACTCGGCGCCGTTGGAGTTGGCGCCGGTGGAGTCGGTGCGGTGGAAGCGGCGCGCGAGAGTTGGAGTTAGCATCGGTCGGCGGCTCGAAGGCGGCGGCGTCGCCGCCCAAAAAAACGTCGTCGCAGAAGCGGCGATAGCAGAAGTTGGGCTCCCGGTGGAGACCCTCTTGGAGTCCGCGTCAGGAGCGTCCGGAGCGATTGACCGTTTTCCTGCGCTCCGGTCAGCGGCCCGGGGCTAGTCCCTAATCGTCAAGGGGCCGCGGGCCGGCACCACGGCGGGACCAGTGGAGTCCATCGCCGAAAAAAACTGAACTATCCGGAGGCGCTCTGCGAACTCCAGATCACAGAGCGGCCGGGCATCGGCCGGAAACTCCAGGCCACTAGGCACCGGCGGGATCAACACAGATAGCCACCTGGAAAGGCTAGGACCATCCAGGTTTCATCACCTGGCACCAGAAGAAGAAAGAAATGTTAACTAATGGTGACCACGAAGAAGAATATACATTCAAAGGGAAGAGTAAGAAGACTTACTGCCCGGGTATGTGGGCATCATGTTGTCATCCCCTGTGTATCGCCATGTAGGGCGGGCGCAACGACGCAGGGGGCTGATCCTCCGGGCCATGAAGTCCCGGACTACGGCGCTAATCGGGCGGCGCCCGCAACCAATCGTCATGAGCACGCCATCGCCTGGAGCTCCGCCGTCTCCTCGACGGGTGAGCTCCAGCTCTCGCAGGTCTCCGCCCGCGCGCAAGGTACCCCGAGAAGGTCGACCCGTTGTCGTCGTCGACATAAAGCAATCGCTCGCATGATTCTTCCAGTTGGGCGTGGTGGAAGGAATGTGGCGGGGGCCGACCCATCGCGAGGTGGAAGTGGCGGCTTCTGCGACCCCACTACTCGGGGTGATCACGGCGGTGAAGAAATAGCAAAGAGGGGAGATTGGGCATTACCCCACGAACATCTCATGAGAGGTAGCGAAGGTGAAGAGAAGGACAATGGAATTGGGGGAGAGATGAAGATGGTGGATCTCGTAGAAGTGGAGGATGGTGAGGAAGAACTCAGAGAATGGCGGCACCAGGCCCACCATGAGTCCCCAGGTGAAGACGATAATCTCCCCTGGCTCGCATGACTGGCACGGCGAATCCTGGCGAGGTGAAGGAACCTCGGGTGCCATCCGTGTGAGAAGTCCACAGTTCGGCGGCGGTGGAAGAGAGATGAGGTTGCACCATCGTAGCAGGAGCGAAGTTCTTCAAGCAAAGAAGGCGAAAAAGCAAAGAGCAAAGTATGAAGAGAATCAGAAGGCGTGAACTGTTGCGTGGGGGCGTGCATATATATAGACCCCCCACAAAAACGGTTCACAAATAGGCAAAAGGCGTGGCGTTTCGGGTCCCAAGAAAAATCGGCGGAAGTGGGGAGAACCGAAGCGGTTGCACACGCAAAGGTGGTGAGCCCGCCGAGAGCACACTAGCATTAAATAAGGTCGAAAAGCAAGCGGCGCTCGGGGCGGCCCGAGACTCTTTGTCGGTGTACTTTGCACGGGGTACCCTCTCATTGTAAAAGTACCGAGCCTATGAGGTGCTTTGGCCCGATTAAGCGCCTAGCAAGGCCGAGGCGATCATACCCCATCGGGCGAGCCACGTGGCCTGGCGAGCAACTGGCGATCATGCCACTTTCGCGTGCGGCGGATCGTGTGGCGCCTGGCGGCGGGCGGCGATCACGCCCTACCGCCCGAGCGAGCCCGTGGCCCCACGGCAAGCGACTGGCGATCACGCCTGCTTGCGGCGGCGTTCCAGCGTGGCGCCTGGCGAACGGTGGGCGTGGAGCCACGTGGCCCTGGCGGCGACTGGCGATCACGCCACCTTGCGGCGGCGGTTCGCGTGGTGCCCTAGAGAGTGGGTGGGCGTTCGGGCCCCCTTATTAGCCCACCTGCCCGTTAGGACACCACGCGGGTCGCTCGCCCGGCTAGCGGCATGTCGCCACTGCCGCCAGCCTGCGGCTCGCCCGATGGTAGGTGTGATCGCTCACCTGCCCGCTAGTGCACCACGCAGCCGCTTCGCTCGGCGGCAGAGAATCGCACCTTGCTGCGAGGGCCCGCGAACTCTCGCCGATGGGCGGCGTGATCGCCCACCGCCGCCATCACGCCGCCCACACGAGCGGTCGTGCCACGCAATGTAGCGAATGCTGCTTGCTGCCGAGGCCTGTGAGCTCTTAGCGTGAGGCGGGGCATGATCGCCCACTGCCCCTGACCGCCAAGCTAGGCCAGGTCGCTTCTTGGGCCAATTATTTCTACAGCGGAGAGGATATCCCGGTGCAAAGTATACCGACAAGAACCATAGAATATGTGGGGATTTTTTAGTCACAATCATGAGTGTCAAGTATCCAAAACAAAAAGAAATGAATTCAACTCTTACTTTTAGAAAAGTGATCAAGCCAAATCACAAAAGTCACTTTCAGAAAAGCAAAAGCAGAATTTCCAGAATTTGTCCTCACTTGGAGCAAATGGTTGGTGGATTTCCTTTGCTCTAGAAATTTTAAGAATTTTTTCTTCCTATGAGTAAATGTGTCATGAAGCACTCCACCAAAGATCACCTCAGAACTCCTTGTAGAAATATCAGCAAAAATCAAATATCGCAAACTGTTAGGAACTTTGAGTAGAAAGTTTGGGGCTCGATTTTCACCTCATGGCGCCCAAACAGTGTGACTAGTGGACTCCCAAAATTTTCCACAGATGGATATGAGATCCTGCACCTTCTCCAATAAGAATCATGCAACAATGATTTTTCTAGATTTTTTTAAAAATCAAACACTGAATACTGCGTGAAGAGCAAGTTTTGGACAGAGTTCCAACTTAATAGAAAAAATGATCTCTAGTCTATCCTAGGGTGTAAGAGAGATGTAAAACCATATGAACACACACAAGACATCCAAGATCAGTAGCATTTAGAAGGAGGGAAGGCAAATCCAAATTGCGAGAAAGTAAATTGCAGGAATTTAAATACTAAATTTAAATGCTAAATTTAAGACATAAAGTAAACGCGTAATGTAAATTCAAGCATAAATGAAAAAGATTTGCATTTCTGGATGGAGAAGATTTACAAAGCCTCACAACACAGTGGGCAAAACTCAAAGGAGCTCAAAAACCTCTACAACCTTCAAGAGAAGGCTACCCCTCCCTCTCTATTTATACTACTCTTGGGCCACCTACCACCTTTGGATGAGTCTCTCAAGCCTAGAGCACTTCATCAAAGGGTTAGGATTAACCCACTCACACAGCCATGCAAGGGCTAACCCAAAACCCCCCCACAAGAGGTTTTCTTGCACGGTTTTCAAAGTATACTACTTAGACCCGCTAACCTATCAACTAGACCTCGATCCAACTGCTCTTATCGATCCATGCAGCATCTAGCTAGCATCATCACCTTTCCTTATCTTCTTGCCTTGCACAAACTCCGTCTCCGATCATCCTCCAGCGATCTTTGATCGTCTGGGCCTCCGACGCACCTCGCCTAATCCCGATCATCCTGCGCCTCACCATGGCCTAGCACCATCGTCCTGCAACCATCAAAGATAAGGAAACACATCACATAGTATTGCCCACAATGATATGCAATAAAACTCACACAGACTCAAAATATATCTTCCAAAGACGTCGAGTAACTTCGCTCAAAGTCGGATCGATGAGTCGATGAATCAACATCGAGTAACTTGCGGTTATCCCAAGGACTCGAGATAAGCCGATGGCAAGGCGCTCGACCTGGCAAACTTCCTACTCAATCCTTAGTAATTCCTAGTGTACTCGAGTGATTTGACTAAAAAACCGATAGGGCATTACTCGACCAAGCCATAACTTAACAGTAATTGACCAAACGCTTGACTGAACCCTCCACTCGACCCGACAATATTTCTACTCGATACCTAGCGATTTCCAGTCTACACGAGACATTCAACAAAAAAGTCAGTAGGGCATTACTCGACCAAGTCAAAACATTCGACCAGAAGCTGGAGATTAGATTTCATTTGTGTTTATGAAGACTAATGATTTCAGAAGATCGAAGTCAAAGGTCTTTCGGACATTAGATTGTAGGCTATTTCTATGAGGAATTATTTTTTTAATAATACATTTTTTTTCAAAATTTCAAAAATATGCCATGGAAAAAATTTTACATAAATATACCTTTATGCTTGGTTTGGCTGATTGCATGACGAAGGTTATTTATGTAATTTTTTTCCGTGGTATATTTTTGAAATTTTGAAAAAAATGTATTATTAAAAAAAATTCTTTGTACGAGTCTAGTATTTCATTTGTTGTAATTGATAATTATATGTGATTCCTATGTATGAGTTATGTATGGCACTTGTTGAATAATGAAATGGTGATTACTTTTATTACATGTTTGAATTAATTGTGTTATTATTAGGTGTATGATCCTGTTTCACTTGCTATTCTTGATATTGATGGGCGAATGGACGAGAAAATCGATGGCACGTTCTATCTGATGAGGATATGGGGATTTAAACTTATCGTTCTACTAAGAGTTTCATCCTTGTCGATTGCTTAAGGATTTGCTATGAGCATAATCTTTGGATTTATGTATTTTCTGCAGACACTTTATTTTGGCTTTTAAAGCCTTATTGTATAATTACCTTCCACTAATGTATATATAATATTGTGTATGATTGCAATGACAATATTGTAAATATGCGTACAAGCCACTGATCATAGGGCTAGTATTGTATGCACAAGGGACATTCTCGGTATTTTGAGCCAAAAAGAGAGGGTCCTCACATCGATAGTGACTTATTAGCTTGAATTTGAAATAACCACTAAAATGGTAAATAAAATAATTTTACATGAAACTATATTAATTTTAAAAGAAACTCGATAGCCACTCCTACACACTAGATTGAGAACAGAAAACGTAGAAAGTTAACTGCTCCTTACGGTTATAAAAGAAAATTGATTTGGACATTAATACAGCCTCCAAAATGTAACTTAAACTACTCATTTCAATTGCAATGTATTTATAAAGCATACTAAAATTACAATGCTGTAACAACTCTGTTCATCACAGCGGATACTCCATGACACGTGAAACATATATCAACTAATCATCGAAATCGAAAAACCACTATATATTCGATATTACACGTACTATTATACTTCTTCTAAAAGAGGCCAAGGTAATTTAATTAAACAGATGGGGTAACGATGCCGATGTAGTCGAGCTCGACAGACCCCAGCCATAGCTTGCCGTCCCGCTCCGTCACCTCGCTAAGCGTCACACCTTTGGCGGCCGTCAGCTCCTCCACCTGCACGCCATTGCCGTCGAGCCGGACTCCGACCAGGTGCTTGACCGGAGCCGTCGGGTTCACGTTCGGTCGCGCCTTCTCCTGGTTCAGCGCCACCCAGTAGCCCCCTTTCCCATCGCGCCTCACGTTGTCCGGGTACCTCGGCAGGTCACCTCATTTGCAAGACGGCTGAAGCAAATACCGATCTAACAGCGATGGACCAAATTCAAACTAGTGACGGACCAAATTCAAACAATGAGATTAACTGAAGATTCCACCGTTGGATTAATGTGAAATTTTAACTGAAGAAACTAGATTCAATTATGAATCTAACCCAACAAGAATCAACTCGATCGGATTTATGGATCAAGAGATATTACCTTCGCAATTTGACTGAAACAAGGAATAACAGAGATTGACCATCAACACTACGATGGACCAAATTTCAGATGAAAGATCAACTACGCCGGACCGAACTTTTCAAGCTACGCCGGACCAAATGAGACAAACTGACATATATTCACTAAAACTAAGATTCCCGAAGATCCAACTGTTAGATTGACGTGAAATTTTAACTGTAAAAACTAGATTCAATTCTGAAGCTAACACAAAAAGAATCAACTCAATCGGACCTATGAATCTAGAGTTATATCATTCGCAAGACGGCTGAAGCAAATACCGATCTAACAGCGACGGACCAAATTCAAACTAGTGACGGACCAAACTCAAACAATGAGATTAACTGAAGATCCCACCGTTGGATTAATGTGAAATTTTAACTGAAAAAACTAGATTCAATTATGAATCTAACCCAATAAGAATCAACTCGATCGGATTTATCGATAAAGAGATATTACCTTCGCAATTTGACTGAAACAAGGAATAACAGAGATTGACCTTCAACGCTGCGACGGACCAAATTTCAGATGAAAGATCAACTACGCCGGACCGAACATTTCAAGCTACGCCGGACCAAAAAACCTTGCACAGGTCTTCTTGTTCTCGTCACGGCCAAGAAAAACAAGCAATCAAAAACTTCTGGTCAACACTATTTCATGCATGCATGCATGCATAGACTGAAATTAGGCGTGCGGGCCAAGACGGCCCGAGCCCGTCGTGCCGGGCCTACATGAAACGGGCCAGCACGGCCGGTCATTTCTTCATGCGGGCGGGACCAGCACGGACGGCAAAAATCAAGGCCGCACGCCCAAAGGCACGCTGGAGCTCTTTGTCGGGCCAGGCCGGCCCGAACACGGCACTGGAGAGAATGCAGCACACTAAATATATGAACTTCTTTTACTTGCTTGTTTTCGTTCTGCCTTCTTAGACATGTTTCGTATCCATGCAATGCAGATCGGGTCAGTTAACTTTGGGAGCTTTGGAGTCTGCAGTGCTTGCTAAATTTAGATCCTTAAACTATGTTCCTGTATGGAAGGATGAAAGACCACCAAGTATTAGAGGTGGGGACGAGTTGAAGGTGTACAGGATTTATCCAATCGGTCTTACACAACGACAGGCACTATACAAATTCAGGTTTAGAGATGATGCCGAACTTGAGAAATATATTAAAGATCATCCCTGTGCAAAGCTTGAAGTCATTTTTGTACATGAATTCTCTTCATTCAAGCAACAAAAGTTCAGGGATGAGCCTTTCCAGTACATGAATTTGTTAAATCTGATAAATCTGGCATCTGATAAATCTGGCATGCTCGAGAAAATCAATAAAAGATGTAGCACAGGCCAAATTATTGCCTAGTTATGAAACTAAATAGCATTATACATTCTGTATGCGACCACAAAAATCATGGAAATGCTCCAATTTGATTTCATGCAGGGGCTTCAGAATGGGTGCTGGGCAGCTTCTGTTTGAGTGCCTGATATGACGAGGGGTTTCACAAAGTAAGGTTTCTGCTTCGGCTGTCAAACGACGATGGGCCACATTAACATATGTTGGTTCAGAATAACACTAAAACCCTTCACATGGAGTTCTTCAAACCTATGTTCCAGAGAACTCACAAGTTCCAGAGTTTAAGTGCATCTCACTTAGCAACAACCAACCATCTCCATGTATCAGAGTCACTTAGCAACAACCAACCTTATTTAGCAGAATAACATAACTCCTTTCCTGCATCTTCTCCCCTCCGCTTCTTTGCAGGCTCTGCATCAGCCTGTCAAGGAAAGAAAAAGCACACTGAACAATAGTTTTATTGGAGGAAAACATATAGCACTGCTCACAGTTTTATTCACGTTTTGCATGCCCCAGTAGTCCAACGTAGATACATGTACTGTGATGTAAAATACATACCACAAAGGGTAAAACTTATTTACTGAGCAGCAACTTCCTCTGGTGCTTTTCCATAACCCAGTTCAGACATCTCCCAGCTTGATCGATAGCCAGTGCAGAAACTCTTCCATTGTTCCATATCCTCCGGGTGTCCAGAAAGTTAGCATGTAAACATGTTGGATTGATATATTAATCTGTCCTAGTCATGTAAGCATGCTGGGAGGGAATTTTTGTTGTGTCAAATGGTAAAATAAACTAGGCATAGTTTCAGGGACAAAATTATCAGATTCCACCTACAACCATTCTTCAAAGTTCAAGCATGTGTAAAAAGTAGCACTTCCACATCAGGCGTATAACAATGCAATTCAACCTCACTTTGATACAGATACCTACCAGAAGTTGCGCCTTGCGCCTGGCTCTCCAACCGCCACAAGTGAAACATTACAGTGCTGAGTTTAATACAGAAACTACGCGAGATAACAAAGAAGATGAATGATCACTAATAATTCTTCCAATGGGCATGTTAGTTTGATTCCAACAGCTGGGAGGCCATTCCTGTGCTCCAAGGCTATTCCACAATCAAATGCTCTCGGAGAAACAATTCTCAACAAACATATGAAGCTGTGAGAAACATTAGCAAACACTTTTGCACATCCAGAATTAGATTAAGAAAACATAAGCAGAATGATCATAATAGTTAATTGCTCCTTACGGTTATAAAAGAAAATCGATTTGGACATTAATACAGTCTCCAAAATGTAACTTAGACTACTCATTTCAATTGCAATGTATTTATAAAGCATACCAAAATTACAATACTGTAACAACTCTGTTCATCACAGCTGATACTCCATGACACGTGAAACATATATCTACTAATCATCCAAATAGATAAACCACTATATATTCGATATTACACGTACTATTATACTTCTTCTAAAAGACGCCAAGGTTATTTAATTAAACAGATGGGGTAACTATGCCGATGTAGTCGAGCTCGACAGACCCCAACCACAGCTTGCCGTCCCGCTCCGTCACCTCGCTGAGCGTCACGCCCTTGGCGGCCGTCAGCTCCTCCACCTGCACGCCGTTGCCGTCGAGCCGGACTCCGACCAGGTGCTTGACCGGAGCCGTCGGGTTCACGTTCGGTCGCGCCTTCTCCTGGTTCAGCGCCACCCAGTAGCCCCCCTTCCCGTCGCGCCTCACGTTGTCCGGGTACCCCGGCAGGTCGGCGAAGAGCTCAGACTCGCCGGCCCTGGGCCCCTTGATCCAGTACCTGACCGCCTGGCACGGCACGGTGTGCGACACGACGAGGTGCGTCCCGTCTTGGCTGACAGCGACGCCATTCGGGTACGGCAAGCCGGACTTGAGCACGGAGACATGCCCTGTCCGCATGTCGTACTTGAGCAGCCGGCCAGTCGCGTCGGCGTTGAATATGATCTCATTGTTGAACCTACGCGGGTAGGTTAAGCTGCTGTCGGTCATGTAGACGTCACCAGTTGCCTCGTCGACGTCGATGCCGTTGAGGAAGTGGAACGGGACTCCATCCGCCTTGGTGGCCAGCACCTCGGCGTCGCCGCCGCCCGGCGCGACACGCAGGAGCCCCAGGTACGCATCGGCCACGTACAGGTAGCGCGACTTGGCGTGGAACGCGAGCCCGAGCGGGCGTCCGCACAGGTCCTCCGTCTCCCGAGCCGGTGCCACGCGAGTCGTGCTGCACATCGGCAACCTCCTGTAGTTGGGATGGTGGGCGAAGTCGGTCCAGCCGGCGGCTGTGCCGTCCCACCGGAGGACGCGGCCGTCAGAGACGCCGGTGTAGGGGCCCCGGCCATCGCCATCGAAAGCAATGCTCTCAGGGCCCGTGACGACGGCGAGGTGGGCCGGCAGGCCGAGGTGGAGGCTCCACCGCGTATTGCTGGTCTTTATCGGCCGCGCCGCCTCGCACAACGGGACCAAGGATGCCGCGAGGAGGCCGACGAGGAAGGGAATCCACGACGCTGCGGAAGAACTGCGTCCCATGCTGCTCCTGCTGCACAGATCAAGCCGCGCGCGCAGCGAAGATCCGAGGCACGATCGACGATGAATCGCAAGCTTCAAACTCCACGTACTACGCGAGACGACGAGCAAATTAAACGAGGGAAAAAGGCGTAGTATCTCGATCAAGTTGGAAGCTTTGCTTTGGTTTGCGGCTGGTGGGTGGGTGTCGCGAGAAATATATAGGAGGAAGCCGATCAGAGGTGCTTACGGAGAGGGAACCGAATCGTGTTGCTACATGCAATGCAACGCAATCAAGGACAAATCCTATTGCAATCAGGAGGAGCAAAGCACGACGCGTGCGAGACTAGTATTCCTCTTCGGGTTGGAATTGTTTGTTTCTTTGAAAGCTTCTGGTCGGTAACTGATCCACTTGACCAGGGCGTAACAAACTAGGGTAGATAATATAATCTATATTTTGTGAGATAATTATTTCTAAAATATCAAGTTCTCTGCAATAGATGATAAAAATTGTATTTATTAATTGATCGTATAAAAATTATGTAGTTTTGCAAAATTTATTATTTTTTCCTCCAAGCTTCTTCTCTGGAACTCTTGGTCGGCCCAGTCCCAACCACGGTTATTGCAAAATTCTGGAATTTCTCATTGAGATCTCTACCTCCGGCCAGAGACGAAATCAAAAATCCTAGCTAAATAAAAAATAAAAAAAGTTCAAAATGGTAAAGTAATCTTAAAAATTTAGCGAGATTTCACTTATTTTGACCGAAATTCATACTATTTTGACCTGTTTGTTTGTTATCTGGGCCGGAATGGACTCCAGTTTTTTTGTGAAAAATCATGATACTTTTTAGGAGTAATATATGTAAAAATTTATAACAAAAGGGTTTAGCTGAGTTGATGCGCTGAATTTGCTTGGGTCCTAGGTTCAAATCCTGCGGCACACTGCATGTTCTTGTTGATATTTTTTTTTTTTTGGCGCCGCAGGCACTCCTTTTCCTTTTGCCTTTTGAGTAAGGACGGCCAGCAGTGCATCCTTTTTTTTTTGTTTCCCCTCATGTTAATGTTATCCACGTCGCGCTCCTCTGAAAAGACAACCTTGAAATTTGAAATATGCTTGCTCTGCTTTGTGCTGCCATCGTGGTTCCGTTCTCTAGTAATTTCCCTTTATTCTCTTTTCTTTCCTTATTTTCTTCCCCATATTCATTCTGTTCATTCCTATCATCTCCAGCAGCATTCCCTCGAAGGGTTTTATATAGGCATTGGAGAGAGAATCCTTTTCTGAAGAGATTCACACTCCAAATCCCTTCCGAAGGGAACCGTGAAGGGAATTCGTTGGAGTGCTTGGGATCTGTCTGCGAAGGAATTTTGAGGCTGAAGGGATGCCGCTGGAGATAGTCTTACTCTCACATAGTGTTGTATCGCGTTGTGCTTTATCTCTCTCTCTCTCTCTCACACACACACATATATATAGTCATGTGTCCGTGCGTTGTCACGAAAACTCAATTTGCGATAAAAAAATTATTTGCAGAGAGCACTATTTTTAGTTATATTTTAACAGTAGAAAAGTTTGTTCCTTCGAAGAAATTTGACTATCTGGTTCAATCCTCTTCCATCTCAGATCTGACAAATCAGATACTCCGAAAGAGAACGGACGACCGCCACCAACTTCTAATTAGAATTAGTAGATATATTCTTCCTCTTAGTGGAAGGAATCGGGGAGTTATCAAGAGGTTTGGGCATTTCAACGCTCATTTGCCGTTAAGGTCAGCATCGAGGTGGTGTGTGGCCCTTCCTCCATGCTGCAACCAGTAGTGAGCCATCCTCATGCTCACTTCTGTTATCCTAGCTGTCACCCTCGAGATGGCCTCCTTGATGACGTCACGAGTGTTGCCCGTCGCCCTTATCATGCCATCATCTCCTCTCCTTCTCCTCTTAATCGTCGCCGCCATCAGCTTTTGTGGTGGACCAGATTTCCAAGAGGGTAGGGGTGAATTGAGATTCCTTTTGCTAATGGCCAAATTAGAATTTAAACCTTTTCTAGCTCGACCTATGTGTCTAAAGTTTCTAGTGTTGCCAAACAATTTATAAACATGTCTAGTGAATTTTTGCAACTTACGTTCCAACCCTACACAAGTCTAGTCATCTAAGAATTGAAAGAGAAGAAAGTAAGAAAAATTTTGGACTCATTCTAATAGGTGTGCGACTCCTAGATTCTTATAGATATGTTGTTTTAAATTTTTGAATTCAAGAGGCTAAAGTTATTTGGATTTATTAAAACGTAATATCAAATTAACATGAAGTAGTGTGTGTCCGTGTGGAAAGTATATTTTCTCATGGGTTAAGCATAAGGAACCTACTAAAGCATTTTTAAACCTAGGATTAAGCTACTATTACTGAGCCACATTTCATGATTTTTCAATAAGTTGTGCTTTATTTCAAAGGTATTAGGGGCTACTTGCAATCTTTACTATTATTTCATATTTTTAACTCTATTTGACCTTTTCTAATTCATAAACATAAGTATACATATAGCATAAAACCTAGATGTTCTCGTTAAATAGAATAAGCATCGGCCCGACATGCTGCGTTCTGTGGTTTCCACAGTAGGTAGTCATATAAACTCATTTATTTGTTGCCCCTCACATGTCATAATCTGCGTGTAGGTCGGTCAGCCGAAAGCTCCTCATTGCATGCGCGAGGTTCCTGGAATCCTGGTTCGATTCCCTGAATAGCTGCACTGTAGCAGCAACAGTAGTTTTTCTTTTTATAAACAGGGAAGTAGTAAACTTCGCTGATTTTAGGAAGGTAGTAAATTTCACTAATTTTATTGAACTATTAAATCATGATGTAAGTTTTTGAAGCTTTTTTAGGATGATCCTCAAAGTATGACTAACCTGCCATAAAGAATCCGGATCATAATCAAACTAGTGCAATTTTTAAAACTTTTGTCGAAGCATGCCTACCCTACCATAAAAATTCCAAATCGTGAACAAGTTTTTGTGATTTTTAAAAATTCTAACAATGTTACTGACACGCTTAAATCGAGTTCGCTAATTTGAATGAGTTACTGAATTTTTAAATTCTTAAAAATTTGTTAGAAGGGTCCTGGAGCATACTTGAGCTACCATAAAAAAATCAGATCATGATCAAGCTTTTGTAATTTTTAAAATTTATGACGATTTAGTTTTTTTTTTAAGTGTTCCTAAAAAGAATTTACTTTCTCTGCTAGAATCTCTGACTGTGTCGGCAATTCCTTGAGCCCGTAGCAAAGCACAGGTCCGTTGCGCACTAGTTTCTATAAAGGGAACAGAGCAGAGGTGACACTCTCTTTTCTTTTACGAAAACAGCATATATGTGAGGTGACCTGTGAGTGGTGAGACACGAGCATTGAAACATAATTGAACTCTCGGTCTCTTCTTTGTTGAGATATATTTGGACTCTTAGTTTTAATAGGTGAATTTTGAAACTATCACAAAGAGATTTTGGATAAATATAACATCGTATAAAACAAAAGAATCAATCTCTACAGTCTACGATCAACAAAGAGAGAAAAAAGTTGATCTCTATATATCCTTTATTCATCTATTTGCAATTGTTTTTCGTCTATTATTAATTTGCATTTGAATTGATCTATGGTGATCAGTTTATTATTCTACATCGAGGTTACCAGCGTGACATCTGACATTTTTTTTCCTTTTAGAGGAGCACGTATGACGTGGATAACACGAGGAAACAAAAAAGGATGGAGTATTACTGCGCCTTACTTAAACGAAAAAGGAGCAGGACTGCTTATCGAGAAAAAGAGTCGAATTTCGTAGAACAATTGGATCGCCGAGCTAACTTTAACGTCTTACAGACTTGAAAAGGAGCAATTTCTGCGGACTAGAAAAGGCAATATATTCTATTCCTCTCAATAAATAAAAAACAAAGAGGCGATTTCTTCCCCTGTTTTCTAAAACAGAGCTTTAACAAGCTCCACAGGAAATCAAAAATGTCTCTGTAGATTTTGATCTTGATTTCATCCTGTATAAGTTCAAACCTGGTTGTAATTTCTCCCTAGCTATATGACCCTTCTAACTGTTTGAGTTGTTGCGACCCAGGTTCAAAATCTCCTTACAGTGATTTTGGAGAATTTCGGCTTTTTGGACCGAAATTTTCACAAAATCGACCGGTTTTGATACTTTTATGACTGAATTCACTCTAAATTTTTTGTGCAGAATTATAATGCCTTTTATAAGGAAATAGATGTGAAAATTTTGCAAAAAAAAAAACATATATATACAAATTATGTGAAAGACCTTGATTTGAGTTGTAGACTTTGACCATCGTGTTTGCAAGGGCAGAGCTGAAACCTGCATGATGAATGAACATAATCTAATTGATCTCAAAGTGTTCTAGTGGACAACTCAATAAATCATAACTTACACATGATGCTGTTAGAAAGTGAAAACTCAAAAATACTTGTGATTGCTCACACTTTTGAAATTAATATAAATAGTTTTTGCACTATTAGCTTAAAAATCAATCATGAAGACATTAGTAATAAGTAGCCCCAGCAATCTTACACGATTCCACCGTTTCTTACAATTAATTACAAAAATTACATGCATATGTCCTTTCAATTGTAATATTACGTGCATATGTCCAGTGGCAGAGCTATGCATTTTTTGAAGCCTGGACAAGCCTAACTACCATAAGCATTTGGCCGTTCAAACACCGTCATGTTGCAACAAAAATCCTCTCATTCATATTCTCAGCCACCAAGAAAAACAAGTACAAAATTAACACAACTCATACACAGATATAAGGTGAGGGCCTTCTTGATCATCAGCTCATCATGCACAGGCCATGTTGCACCCTGACTACCTAAGACCACCGCCCATGAGCCTCGGTTGCCTATCACCTTAGGCCCAATCGCCTCATCTCATGCCTGAACACAAGCCTAAACACCTTTGCCTTGTGCACATAGTCCCTAACCTAAACCTTACCGCTTGACCCATATATGTCTAGATGGCAAGAAACCAATCGATAGCATCATTTGATGTTTCTTTTGAATCAAATTTAAATGGTATAGGCACGTATACTTCATAAATAGGCTAGGTTGTGGACCTTTATCTTTTGTTATGAGATAAGGAAACCTAAACCAAATATGGTTAGGACTCTATCTCTTTATAGTGTAGTCGAATCCGAACTCCTTACGCCACTATATATATCGGGTGCCCCTTTGTAAACAATTGAATCAATAAAGCGAGAGAGAATTCCACCCATATATTGCATGTCCATTGTTCTTGCTTCCGTGATTGTGTCTACTAATTGTGTGATTGATCGCGGGCGAACGACGACGTTTCATAACACGTTGTCAGCACGAAGCTCTACATGGCTAAAGCCAGCGTTTGTCGTTTCATATTCTTTGAAGTAGATCAATTTTATTTTCTTGATACTAATCATAGATTGATCTATGTTTATTTTGCATGACACTCATACGAGAGATTAATCTATGGAATTGCATATATGGATGAATGCATGATCGCCCTACCGAGGCCATCTATTGTGATCACCTGCCTGCATCAATCTACACTGCATCGAAATTCGCCCGGCACCACGCGATTAAAATTACGACAAGCCCTACGTAAGTTTGAGCTACGTAAGTCAATCGCATCTAATCCTGCAGATTATTCTCCCTAATTATCCTGTTTAATCGTTCTAGATTAAATATGCAAATTAGAGTTATTCATCGTTATAGTCAGCAATCAATAATGAAAACAAACCTTGCGTCGGCTAGCTTCTTCTAATTGGTCGACTCGTCCCCGAAGGACACAAGCAACGCCAATCAACCGACGTGCCCTAGAGTTCGTCGAACCTCGCCGCATCACCGCTCTGGCCTTCCTAACCGCACTGCATGTGCGCCCTGCTGGCGTCGCCCGACCGGCCTGCACCTGAAGTGCCTGTGGCGATGCAATGCCCATGTGCCAGCCGGACACGGCTCCCCGAGCCCATGGCGCCTGTGGCCTCCAGCGTTGCCGCTCGCAGCCAAAGGACCTAATGGCGCCCGGCTGCCTGCACCGGCACTGGCGTCCCCACGTCGCTCCGTGCCCGCAGTTCGTCATACACGTTGCGATCGTGCTTGCGACTGGACATCATCGGCGCCAACTCCAAGACCCCGCGCCCGAAGGGCGATTTGCTCCACCATTCCCGTGTTGACCGGAGGCCGAGTCTAAGTCCCGCTCGCCGGAAGCCGAGTCTAAGTGCCGTGCTCGCCGGAAGCCGAGACAAAGATGACGAGCAGCGGCCGCGGTTGATGAGGCGGTCGTAGCACCAAGAGCATCTCGCAAAAACGGCGACGACGGCTAGGGTCTGGAAACCCTAGCCGCCTGGCTTGGTTGTTGAAGCTTGGCCTTCATTGGCCCGTAGGAAAGTTAAGCCCGCTCGGCCCGGAGACCATACGGCAATTTTTGAAAAAAAAAACATAAAATGTTGAAATATGAAAATTGGTAATAAATCCTAGAAATTAGACTTTCTAGGTTTATAGGCTTCTGTGAAATTTAACAAATTGATATTTAGTACACTTTGGAAGTTCTATGCTCTGGGATTGTTTTCTAGCTTTATGTCATGTTTATATGTGCTGAAATTTATTTCTTTGTTATTTAAGTAATTACGAAAATTGCTTAGTAATTAACAGAAATGCTAGAAAATCATGGAAATAATCGAGCTATCAAAAGCGGTTTTGGGCTTAAGGACATACGTGGTTGGGTCTTTGATTTACATTTTGAAGGAACGGATACATGACAATTGGTGTCTAAGGAAAACACATATGAGGCTAGGTTTCTTAATTGGCACCGAAATCGGAAGTGCTCCTCCTCATGTGAGCCCTCGGGCGGGTTGACTGACCTAGAGTCATGTTGACAGAGGCATTCATTACATGATTTCATACCCAACCAACAAGAGTTACATAAGATGTAATTAGCAAAAGTGTTGTTTACCCATGTCATTACCCATATTCCCATGATCTACGTCATGTTGCTCGATTAAATTTCTTAGCTTGGTTTTCATGTTTATATATCTTTGGACATATTATTTTCGTTATTCAATGATTCTGAAAATTGCTTGAAAATCAACAGAAAACTATGAAAAATGCTACAAAATTTTATATAGCATACTAAAAGCTCCATTTCTCTGGATTAATTGTCCTAGCATAATTTCCATATTGATATATGTTGAAATTTATTTTCGTGTTACATGGTAATTCTGAAAGTTGCTGAATAATTAGTAGAAAGCCATGAAAATTGCTAGAAAAATTCTGGGAAACATTTAGATAATTATCTACTGAATAGATATAGACCAGGCTTAACTGATTGAAGAGTGAGCATGCAATATAATTTTACCAGTTGTAAAAGTCATTTTGCATAAATAGAAATAGGATGTGTTAGACATCGCAAAGAGGAAACTTATCCAGCTTGCCCTAAATGGCAACAATTATCTTACCCGGGCAATGAATACAAAGATTAATCTGTTAACTCGACCTTTTGGAGCTACTATTTTCCCAGCCTGAAGCCGTTATCCCTGCTCTCCTCGAAAACCGTCAGATATGGTGAAGTATCATCACGTACTTCCTAATGGGAGTCTTGCAGTGCCTGAAGCACATGCAAAATGCTTAGCAGGCTAGCAATAGCCATGGCCGCAGTAAACAGGCAAAATGACAAAAAGGGGAAGAGCAATTCATAATGGAAAAGTAAAGATAAAAGGGTCAGGGACTTCCAGAAGTAAGGCTGCAAACCCTGTTTTAGGTATGAATGCGTTGCCTATAGGTCATGCAACTATTGCATCCCGAAGTATGTGGTAGACTTCGACACAAAATCCACGGGAAAAATCAATAAGACCCGGTGTAAACAATGTTGAATCATACTTTACTGTTCAACTTGTTGTTGACACGGGTGCTGGAAAAGTATGATAATATGGTTATTAAAATTATAAAGTTCGAGAGGTCCTAGAAGGACATATGCGACTCATATGGAGACCTGGATTAGTCTTCGAGTATTCCTTCCTTTGCTAGTCGATGTCACATATTCCTTATAAGTTTCTTATCGGTTTAGCCTAAGTTCTGAATGAACAATTGGTCTACGCTTCCGTTGAGCGATTATCATTAAAAATTGAATAAATTAAGATTTCCCAAATATTTGTTTAAATTGTGCTATGTTTGTTCTATATTCTACAATTTGTTCCTGATCCAACAATTGTTTTATAGAACAAAGTATAATCCGATAAGGGAGGAGAAAACCTGTTTAGAAGATAATTGTACCACACTAAGTGAACTGGAATTATTATAACTATTGCCAGAAGCTATACCCTCATAGTAGGCACTGGAAGATTGTCATATTATACCCTGAGTCCAGTCGCACTCTCTTAAGTTTTAAAGACATTAGTATGAATCGTTTCCTTATGGAAACAAAGGATGAGGATGGTATAGAATACTTACTCATTATTAAGTTTAATGGGTATAATTAAAATGTGGTTAAAACCTTCATTCATTCTCCTCTAGGTTATACTATGCACATATAAAACCTGAAGTTTGTGTTGCGATGAAAACCCATAAATATTTAAGATCTAGCAGATCGACGGGGTTATCTTGAGTTGAAAATTATAAGAAGACTAATCATAATTCTACTAGCCTTAGCATAAAGACTTTCCTGGACCTGAAGTTTTCTTATGCCCTAGTTGCGCTAAAGGAAAGCTCCTTCTTAGATCTTCTTACCTAAAGGGTTAGGGAAGAATCACTGAATTTCCTGGAGAAAATTTAAAAGTGATATCTGTGGACCTATTCAGCCCCTGTCGGGCCATTTCTATGAAATTTTATGGTACTGATAGATGCTTCTACTATATGGTCCTATGTAGGTCTCTTATCTACTAGGAACCATGCCTTTGCTAAATTAATTGCCTAAATCATTAAATTAAGAACCTCCTTTCTAGAAGAAAGAATCAAGTCCATTCGAATGGACAATGCTGGCGAGTTTACCCCAAAAGCATTCAATGATTATTGTATGGCTCTAGGCATTAATGTAGAGCATTTTGTACCCCATGTCCACACCCAAAATGGCCTTGCAGAGTCATTAATTAAGAGAGTAAAGCTTATAGCTAGGCCACTCTTGCAGAATTGTAGGTTGCCCACCAGCTGTTGGGGCTATCTTGGTCTTTGCCACGTTGCATCATTAATTCAACTCAGACCAACTGCATACCATGAAATTTCCCCTTTGCAGCTAGTGCGTGGGAAAGAACCAAGTATTTCCTATCTGCGAAAATTTGGTTGTGTTGTATATGTGCCAATCTCTCCACCACAGCGTACCACCATGGGACCTCACCGGAAGTTGGGGATCTATGTAGGTTATGAATCTCCGTCAATAATTAAATACCTAGAGCCTATGACAGGGGATCTGTTCACGGCTCGGTACGCTGATTCTATTTTTGATGAGGACAATTTCCCGGCATTAGGGGGAGATAAGTACCACATTGAAGAATGCTAGAAAATAGAATGGAATGCCACAGGCATTCAGTCCTTAGACCCACGCACTAAAGAAGCTGAACTTGAAGTTCAGAGGATAATAAGTCTGCAACAAATAGCCGATAACCTGCCAGATGCCTTCACTGATTATAAGGGAGTGACAAAATCTCATATACTGCGATAAATGCACGAAAAGAGTGGAAATACCCGGAAGGATATTGAACCCACTCTTGCCCCTCATAGTAAAGAGACCTCCAGTGCAGGACTCGATTTAAGTGGGCGTCCGTAGAAATAGAGAACCGAGCAAAAGAGATCACTACCTAAGACAGTTGAAGAAGCTCAACATGTTATTGAGAAAATTCCTGAAGCGAGCCATCCTGATGATGGTAATCTCCCTGAAGTGAGCTATCCTGAAGATGAAAATCTCAGTGAATATTTGCGCATACAATCTAACATTTGGGAAGTGAACACCGGACTCCATCGTTAGGGAAATCACGAGGAGCTGGAAGAAATGAATGAAAAAATATCCACCAATTATGTGGATTGGAAGAATTATATAAAAGAAAGACTACAATTGTCAACATTTATTTTGCCTCTAAAATTGCTAAAACTCTTGAATGGATCGAGAACCAAAGTCCATAGCAGTGTGATGGCTTTCAGATTGGGTCAAATGGAAAGAAGCAATTGAGGCGGAATTGCACTCGCTTAATAAAAGGAATGTATTAGGTCTGTTGACCGGACACCTCCTAAAGTGTTCCTGTAGGATCAAAATGGGTTTTCATCAGGAGAGAAATGAAAACTCTTGGTGGTGAGATATAAGCGAGGCTTGTAGCACAAGGGTTCACAGAGACCCGGCATCGATTACGATGAAACATATTCTCCTGTGATGAGTGGAATAACATTCTGATATCTAATATCAATGGCAGCTGGCTTAAATTTAGAAATGCAGTTGATGGATGTGGTGACCGCATATTTATATGGGTCACTGGATTCGGATATTTATATGAGAGTCCCTGAAGGAGTAAAAGTCTCGGATCTCAATAATCGCAACATGTATAGCGTCAAACTGTAGAGATCGCTATACGGGCTAAAACAGTCGGGAAGAATATGGTATAACCGGCTTAGTGAGTTCCTCCTAAAGAAGGGATACTCCAATAATGATGATTGTCCCTGTGTGTTCACAAAGAAATCCCAGAATGGATTCTGTATCATCTCAGTGTATGTCGATGATCTGAATATCATCGGAACCACAGATGAGATAAAGAAAGCAAGTGCTTACCTCACGACGAAGTTTGAGATGAAAGATTTGGGTAAAACCAAATTTTGCTTAGGCCTGCAGCTAGAGTATTTCCTAAAAGGAATTCTTGTTCACCAGTCTTCCTATACTCGGAAGCTGTTCCAGAGGTTTAGTATGGATAAATCACATCCCTTGAAAATATCCATGGTCGTAAGATCCCTCGAAGTGGATAAAGACCAATTCAGGCCAAGGATGGAAAATGAGGAAGTCTTAGGACCTGAAGTCCCATATTTAAGTGCTATTGAAGCACTCATGTACCTCGCAAATTGCACAAGGCCTAATATTGCATTCGCAGTAAATTTGCTAGTAAGACATAGTTCGGCTCAACGAAGACATTGAAATTTGGTGTGAAGACTTTACTCGAGATACCTCCAAGGTACTCAAGATCTTGGGTTGTTTTTCCAAAAGAATCAAGACTTGACCAAAATGGGATATACGGATCTTGGCTATCTGTCTAATCCCTCGATGCCAAATCTCGAGACTAGTTTTGTGTTTCTCTCACGGTGAGTGCTGCCCGTTTCTGGCGGTCTTGTAAGCAGACGGTAGCAACTTCTACCAACCACTCGAGATTATAGCCTGTATGAAGCCTCACGTGAATGTGTTTGGCTGCGACGTGTGATTGGCCATATCCAGAAGTCATGTGGTCTTAACGCCGTCGATACCCCCACAATTATCTATGAAGATAATTCTGCTTGTGTTGCACAAATGCAATTGGGTTATGTAAAGAGCAACATCACGAAGCATATTGCTCCTAAGTTATTCTATCCTCACGAACTCTAGAAAAATGGTGAGATAAAAATCTTACAAACTAAGTCATGTGAAAATCTTGTAGATGTATTCACTAAGTCCTTGCCTAAATTCACATTTCAAAGATATATTAAAGGCATTGGAATGAGGAAACTTAGAGAGATGCAGAGTTCAGGGGGAGAAAACCCTTGAACCATAACTCTTATTGCGATCCTGAAGATCCTAATAAAACCCTAAAGGTAATAAGTTGTGCTCTTTTTCCCTTTGTGAGTTTTCTTGAAGTTTTCTCACATAAAGGTTTTTTAATGAGGCAACTAGTGCAACATAGCATCTTGAGTCACGATGTACTCTTTTCTCCATCTCCTTTTTTCCTTTGGGTTTTTAGTGGAGTTTTAACGAGACATATGCATTACGCGATTATTCGACCAAGGGGGAGTGTTATGAGATAAGGAAACCTAAACCAAATATGGTTAGGACTCTATCTCTTTATGGTGTGGTCGAATCCGAACTCTCTCCTCACGCCACTATATATATCGGGTGCCCCCTTTGTAAACAATTAAATCAATAAAGCGAGAGAAAATTCCACCCCTATATTGCGTGCCCATTGTTCATGCTTCCGTGATTGTGTCTACGAATTGTGTGATTGATCACGGACGAACGACGACGTTTCATAACATCTTTAACCGTTAAGCCAACTGGACCATCAAATAATATATGACCTAATCCATAAAATAGATCGACAGCTTCGTCTTTCTTCTAACACTCAGTAGATCCTCTAACATCTCTCCCCTGTTCTTCAATGGCAGTAGTCATGAGGGACTGGGCTGGACTAATGTGCAAGCTATTGTAAAACGTTGTCGATTTACCTACTCGAATCAACAGCACGCATGCAAGAACACGCGAATCAAGAATCGAGAACACATAGAATATAGGGTGGAAATCTCTCTCGCTTTATTGATTCGATGGTTTATAATGAGGGGGCACCCGATATATATAGCGGTGTGAGAGAGAGTTCGGATTCGACCACATTAGGAAGAGATAGAGTCCTAACCATATTTGGTTTAGGTTTCCTTATCTCACAACACTCCCCCTTAGTCGAATACCGCATAATGCATATGTCTCGTTAAAAAATCCACTCAAAAACCCAGTGGAAAAAAGGAGATGGAGAAAAGAGTACATCGCACTCGCACTTTATGTTGCACTAGTTGCCTCATTAAAAACCTTCATGTGAGAAGACTTCAGGAAAACTCACAAAGGAAAAAAGTGTACAACTTATTACCTTCAAGGTTTTATTAGGATCTTCAGGATCGCAATAAGGGTTATGGTTCAAGGGTTTCCTCCCCCTGAACTTTGCATCTCTCTAAGTCTTCTCATTCCAATGCCTTTAACATATCTTTGAAATGTAGATTTAGGCAAGGACTTGGTGAATAAATCTGCGAGATTTCACATGACTTAGTTTGTAAGATCTTTATCTCACTGCTCTTCTGGAGTTCGTGAGGATAGAATAACTTAGGAGCAATATGCTTCGTGATGTTGCTCTTTATATAACCCAATTGCATTTATGCAACACAAGCAGAATTATCTTCATAGATAATTGTGAGGGTATCGACAGTGTTAAGGCCACATGACTTCTGGATATAGCTAATCACACGTCACAGCCAAACACATTCATGTGAGGCTTCTTACAGGGTTATAATCTCTAAGTGGTTGGTAGAAGTTCCTACCAGAGTCTATTTACAAGACCGCCAGAAAACGGCTGTACCACCGCAGAGAAACACAAAACTAATCTGAGATTTGGCACTATGGAGATTAGACAGATAGCCAGCATCCGTATATCCCACCATGGTCAAGTCTTAGTTCTTCTGGAAAAATAACCCAAGATCTTGAGTACCTTGGAGATATCTCGAGTCAGATCTTTACACCGGCCAGTGTCTTACGGTTGAGCTGAACTAAGTCTTGCTAGCAAATTCACTGCGAATGCAATATCAGGCCTTGTGCAATTCGCAAGGTACATGAGTGCTCTAATAGCACTTAAATATGGGACTTCAGGTCCTAAGACTTCCTCATTTTCCATCCTCGGTCTGAACGGGTCTTTATCCACTTCGAGGGATCTTACAACCATGGGGATTTTCAAGGGATGTGATTTATCCATATTAAACCTCTCTAATACCTTCCGGGTATAGAAAGAATCAAGAATTCCTTCTAGAAAATGCTCTAGCTGCAGGCCTAAGCAAAATTTGGTTTTACCCAAATCTTTCATCTCAAACTCCGTCATCGACATACACTGAGATGATACAGAATCCATTCTGGAATTTCTTTATGAACCCACAGGGACAATCATCATTATTATTGGAGTATCCCTTCATCAGGAGGAACTCACTAAGTCGGTTATACTACATTCTTCCCGACTGTTTTAATCCGTATAGCGATCTCTGTAGTTTGACGCTATACATGTTGCGATTATTAGGATCCGAGACTTTTATTCCTTTAGGGACTTTCATATAAATGTCCAAATCCAGTGACCCATATAAATATGCGGTCACCACATCCATCAACTGCATTTCTAGATTTAAGCCAGCTGCCATTGATATTAAATATCGAAACGTTATTCCACTCAACACAGGAGAATAGGTTTCATCGTAATTGATGCCGGGGCTCTGCATGAACCCTTGTGCTACAAGCCTCGCTTTTTATATCTCACCACTAGGGTATTTTCATTTCTCTTCTGGATGAAAAACCCATTTGATCTTGCAGGGAATCACTTTAGGAAATATTCAATCAACAGGACCAGAAACTTTCCTCTTATTAAGCGAGCGCTGCCTCAATTGCTTCTTTTGTTTGACCCTATTTGAGCGCTTCGGGCACTCTGCCATGGACTTTGGATCTGGATCTAGTTTTTAGCAATTTTAGAGGTAAATATATGTCGACAATTGTAGTCTTTCTTTTATTCATTTCTCCTGCATCACTTCGGGGATATATCTATAAAAATTTCTTCCAGCTCCTCGTGATTTCCCACAACAACGGAGTCTGGGTGTTCCGACTTCAAGTGGAATTGGTAGCGCAAATATCTGTTGGGTTATCATCTTCGTGATGGATCACTTCAGGAATGTTACCATCTCTAGGATGGCTCACTTTAGGGATTTTCTCAACATCAGGTTGAGCTTCTTCTACTGTTATGGGTAGTGTTCTCATTTGTTCGGTTCTCTACTTCTGCGGACTTCTCTGTAGAATTGAGTCCCGTACACCTAGAGGCCTCCCCCTCTTCTTATCATGAGGGTCAAGAGTAGGTTCAATATCCTTCTAGGGTATCTCCACTCTTTCAGATGCATATACTTCAGGTATATGAGATCTTTCACTCCCTAATAACCAGTGAAGGTATTTGGCAGATTATTAACTTATTTATTGCAGATTTATTATCCTTGAACTTCAAGTTCGATGTTTCTAGTGCGTGGGTCTAAGGACTAGGCATTCTGTAATGTGGTACCTATCTCTCCCTAATGCCGAAAAATGTCCTTAGTATAATCAGCGTACCGAGCCGTGTACAGATCCCCTGTCATTGGCTTTAGGTATTTTAATACATGACGGAGATTCATAACCTACATGGATCCTCAACTGCTGGTGAGGTCCTATGGTTGTACGCTGTGGTGGAGAGATTGACATGTATACAACACAGCCAGGTTTTTGCAGATGGGAAATATTTAATTCTTTTCCACGCACTATCTGCAATGGAGAAATTTTGGGATGTGTAGTTGGACTGAGTTGAATTATTACCGCAGTATGCAGCACTGCGTAATCCCAACAACTGGTGGGAAACCAATTATTCTGCAAGAGCAGCCAAGCAATAAGTTTTCTATTCTCTTAATTAATGACTCTGCAAGGCCATTTTGGGTGTGGACATGAGGTACGAAATGCTCTACATTAATGCCTAGAGCCATACAATAATCATTGAATGCTTTTGAGGTAAACTCGCCGGCATGGTTCCTAGTAGATAAGAGACATACATGGGACCATCTAGTAGAAGCACCTATTAGCACCATAAAATATCTGAAGGGGCCCGACGAGGCTGAATTGGTTCGAGATATCACCTTGAATTCTCTCAGAAATTGGTGATTCTTCCCTAATTTTAAGATGAGAGGACGAACTATCAGCTTTCCTTTAGCACATGCAGGGCATATAAAAGCTTCAAGTTTAGGAAAGGCTGTAGTTTTTATATTATGGCCAGCAGAATTATTTATTATTCTTCTCATCATATTCAACCCAGGATGACCCAGACGATCATGCCAGATCTTAAATATTTCTGGGGTTTTGACTATGATTTTCATCGCAACATAAACTTCTGGTTTTCATTGGAACATAAACTTCTGGTTTTCATTGCAACATAAATAGCATAGCATGATTAAATAAATTTCCTGGGAAAATCACACTTTATTAGATTTGACTGATAATCGCTCAACAGGAGCGTAAACCATTGTTCATTCAGGAACACAAAGACTAAGCTGATAAATGAGGCTCTTAAGGAGTCTCTAAAGGATAATACGACATCGACTCTAAAGAAAAACTGGGAGACTACTCCATGTCTCCATATAAATCATTTATATCATCCTCTTGGGACTTGTCTTTATTCTTCTGGAATTATTTCAACTCATCCCCAATGAGATCATCCTCTTCCATAGGAGTATCACCATAACCAAGGAGACCCTTCTTGAATTCTTCTGTGGGGTCGGAGGCTTAATCATCATCCAACTCCATTTTATTGTCAACAACAAGTTGAGAAGTGAAGTGCGCCTCCGCCTTATTCCCTTGATTCTTCTGGAATCTCCCAGTGGATTTCATGTACAATTCTACCAAATGCTTTGGGGTGCAATATGTACGTGACCAATGACCAATACATCCACACCTGTAGCATGGTTGTTTAGGATCAGTAGCATTATTTGTTGGTCCTTTCTTCTGGAAGCGACTTGATCCATTTTCTTTTGTTTTCCACTGGGATTTGCCTCTTCCTTTATGATTTTTGTCATTCTTCCATTTATCCCCTTTCTGCCCTTGACCCTTTCTGCGGCCTCAGCTATTGCTAGACTGCTGATCATTTGCATGTGCTTTAGGCAATGCATGACTCCCACTAGGTAGGACTTGATGATTCTTCATTAGAAGTTCGTCATGTTTTTCTGCTTCTAGCAGAATGCATATTAGCTCAGAGTACTTCTGGTACTTTGCATGGCGATCTTTATTCTTTGCGGATATCCTCATATTGGGGTGGAATGTGCACAAAGTCTTGTCAATTTTTTCTGCTTCTGTGATCTTCTAGTCACAAAATGCTTGTTTTGCAACAATCTTGTGCATGGCAAAGTTATACGCTGCCACTGACTTAAAATCATGGAAGCGTAGGAGTGTCCATTTACGTTGTGCTTCTGGCAGCAGAACGGATCTTTGCTGGTTATATCGTTCCTTTAGGGAATTTCATAGAGCCAACGGGTCCTCCTCCATCATATATTCGGCCTTCAGGTCCGCATGGATATGGTACTTGAAGTGCAAAGTGCGCGACTTAGCAGGTTCGAGGAGAGCCGAACACCGGCTTGTCGGGAAATTGTGGCTCAAGAGATCGGGTGTCAAGGTTGATCTTGGCATCTATTGCCCAAGTGAGGTAATTGCTGCCATTCAGGCAAGTTCGACAAACTCTTTCTTTGCGATGTCAGAAATATCCTATATGCAAACAAACAGGGATTTTACTTTAGGTAAAATATTGTTTTGCATGATTAATATTGAATCAGTAGAGTATGGTCTATATCTATTCAATAGATAATTATCACGGCTTTTTCAGGATTTTTCCTAGCATTGCTCAAAATTTTCTGCTAATTATTAAGCAATTTCCAGAATTACCAATTAATAGGTGAATAAATTTCAACGTGAAATAATTCTGGCATGATGGAAATTGCATCTTGTGGGGCTCTTATTGGTTGGGTATGAAATCATGTAATGAATGCCTCCGTCAACACAACTCTTGGCGAGTCAACGCCCAGAGGGCTCACATGAGGAGGGCACTTCCGATTTGGCGCCAATTAAGAAACCTAGCCTCATGTGTGTTTTCCTTAGACACCAATTGGCATGTATCCGTTCCTTCAAAACTGAAATAAAAACCCAATCACTTATGCCCACAAGCTCAAAACACATTACGACAACTCGATTATTTCCATAATTTTCTAGCATTTTACATTAATTACTAAGTAATTTTCATAATTACTTAAATAATAAAAAACAACACATATATAATCATGGTATGCAGCTAGAAAATAAGCTCGAGCATGGAACTTCCAAAGAAGGCTCAAAACTAATTTATCAAAATTTTCTGAAGCCCATGAACCTAAATCGATTTTCTAGGATTTTTTTATTAATGTTCAGAATTTAATAATTATTTTTTTAAAAAAACTTAGTAGGCTCTAAGGGCATCCGCAATGGTGCCTAGTCAGCTATCTATAAGAAGTCCATATCAGCCTCTATCCTATGTGGCAAGCAATTAAATGAAGAAAGAGAGTGCTGCTATCTACAGACCTGTAGATTGTCTATTAATTAAATGAAGAAAGAGAGATAGAGCACTATATTAATTAAAAATAGCTATAGACATCTATATAGATTCACCATTGCAAGGGTTTACTATAGCATGGTATATAGATGACATGGATCTTACTATAGAGAGCAACTATCTTTAACCATTGCGGATGCCCTAAGGCCCATCGAGGCAGATTGGCCGAGCGGCCAAACGTCCCAATCATGTAGACGCTGAATAGGGGTGTGTCAATTTTTGGGAAACCTAGCCGCCACCAAAACTTTCTATTTGGTTCTTTTGTTTCAGATGACAAGCCATCCATCGTGGCGCAACCAATCTTGAGCCGAGGCGTGATGGTCGCCATCGGGTGCAGCAAGCAGGTCACCAGACCACTTGGGCGCAGCTGTGGTCTCACCGGCTCCCGCCAGAGTCGCCGGGAGCATCTTGTTGAGGTCGGCACTTGCACCGCCACCATTAAGCCCAACTATCGTCAGGCGATTTGGTATGACGACCACCGCCATGGCAGCTTCAGCGGCGCCGTGGGAGCGATTCGGTGCGACGGCCACCGCCTGGCTGGCACCAGTATGAACTTTCTTGGGCATGTGGTCTGCTGGCGGTGTGGAGGCTTATTGTTTGTCGCTGCTAGGCGTCTTGTAATCGACACCGGCGTGATCGATTTTTTCAATCTTAATGATGAGCAGGAACAATGTACTACCCGTACTAGTGCTTGGATTAAACGATTAATCTGTGTAGGGTACATAAACCGCATGATCGAAAGATTGCGATCTGCTAAATTCAATTTGCCAGTCTGTTACTTTGATTTGACCTGTAGGGGAAATTTTATAGACTATCGCGTAGGTCTTTTTAAACAACCAGTGGATCTTGCGTGATGGCGAGTTGATTGCAGATTGGATCGGGCGATCAATCGCCGGTAGTAGTCGTTCGTTCGTCGTTGACGATCCTCCTCCTTGTGGTAGAGACTCGTGCTGATAACGTATTGTAAAACGTCGTCGATTTACTTACTCGAATCAACAGCATGCATGCAAGAACATGCGAATCAAGAATCGAGAATACACAGAATATAGGGTGGAAATCTTTCTCGCTTTATTGATTCGATGGTTTACAATGAGGGGGCACCCGATATATATAGCGGTGTGAGAGAGAGTTCGGATTCAACCACATTAGGAAGAGATAGAGTCCTAACCATATTTAATTTAGGTTTCCTTATCTTACAACACAAGCAAGCAAGCAAAATCGGTCTGTGAGAATTTACGGTTAGCCCTAGCAAGACCGATGCTGACCAAATCTTGTCTTTGGTCAATTAAGTTGGGCCGTCTACAAGAGAAGAGATTCGTAGAAATCTTACCGTGGTGTTTGCACCAGTTTTTGAAAAAATACGACAAGAAAACGACAAAAAAGCATAAGTTTGGATACAACGAAGCGCCTCGGAAGGATTTGGATATACGGATAATATTTGGAAAGCGAGTCCGGATAGGAAACTACAAAGCGATTCGGATTACTTTGTCGTGTTGGATCAGACTCGGATCGGCTAGCGGGTATATAAGAGCGTCAAGGGCGCTTGGAGGGAGCATCAACACATCGCCGATTTTTACTTTCTCTGATTTAGTCTTTTAGCATTGTAATCTTTCCTCCGTAAGTCGACATCGATCGAATAAAGTTGCATATCGCCGATTGTTTGATCGTCATTGACTTCTTCAGGTTTGATTTGTTCTGTCTTGTTGCACATCGCCTTTTCAGAATCGATCTGCCTTTTACCCTCGGATTAGTCTTAATCGGCTAATCTAGTTACCCTTCTAATCGGCTTCCTGGTGGTTCTTGATTCTTAGCCGATTAAGCCGAGGATCGGCTTAATCGAATTTCACATTATCCTCCTTATCGATTGCGAGGTCAAATCGATTAGCACGCTTCAGCAGAAATCTGAACCCGAGCGTTAAATGCGGTGTGTTGTGGGCGAAATCCTCTTCACGTTTTGGCGCCAACATATTTTTGGCACGCCCGGTGGGACCACTATCGACAAGATGACTGCAGGAAAGTCTGCCGCACCATCCGACGTGAACACCGAAGCCATAATCGTCCCCACATTGGACGATTTAACTCCAGAGCAGCGCAAGGAAATCGAAGATCGAAAAGCTGCCTTAGAGGAGTTGATGTTGGGCTGCTATCAGAAAACCCGACGAGGAGTCACGTAGAAGATGGCACTTCCAACACTAAATCCGCTTGGCGAAGCCGGCATCACATCAACTACGGTAAGCCGATATATGCCAGCTCAAGCTGAATTATCTGCCATGATTGAACAATCAGTGCATCACGCATTAATTAATCAGTCGTCCGCTTTGGTTACGACCTTAAAACCGATGATAGAAAATAGCGTAAAAACGATTGCACAAGAGTTGGCTACGTCTGGAGGATTTATGGACCCATTGCAGCCACTCCCAACATATCCTGTGTATTCTGTAGCTTCAAACACCAACACGATCAAAGCATCGGCACCAGCACCTTCGCTAATGCCGACCCAGCCCACCGTGTTGGCTCCAACAAATACTCGATCAAATCCAGTCACTCACATTCATGCATACACTGACGCTACAAAGTTGGATCCATCATCGTCAGGAGCACACTATGCCCAGTCGGCTCGTCAGCCGATTGAATTAGATAAAAATTATAAACCTCCTCAAGGACCAACCCAGGTTAGAAATCCGGCTCCATATAGAGTAGTTACATACACAGAGCCGTTTATTCCATTGCAGGGTTACAACTACGGAAACAGGATGGAGTGCGAATCATGGCAACAACGGTATCCATCGTCTAGAACAAGCCGACCGGCCGAGTTTACACTCGGGGGGCCGGATACTACCCAAAATAGTTGGCCAAACCATAGCATCCCATCGGCTAACAACATCAATTGGGCTGATCAGATTTCTATGGTCTTGAGAGATCGGTTTGCTTACATTCAAAGGAAAACAATCGGCTATAGAAAGCCGTACCTAGATCATATTGACCGCATACCATATCCTCATAACTTTAGGATTCCCGACTTTGCAAAGTTTTAGGGATGATTAGGTCACCACTTTAGAGCATGTTGGAAGGTTTATCGCTCGGTCTTGGTGAAGCGGCTCGATCCGATGGGCTAAAGATTAAGCTTTTTCCTTGTCTTTATCGAGGGTGTCTTCACTTGGTTTACCAATTTACCTCCAAATTCATCCATTTTGGAATGATTTAGAAAGTCGATTTCATGAATACTTTTTCTCTGGTAGCTTAGAGTTGAGAATTTCAGACCTAAGTGCCGTTCGGCAAAAGTTCGGCGAATCGGCTTCTGATTATATCAGGAGGTTTAGGGAAGTGCGAAATCGGTGCTTTAGTATAGTATTACCCGATAATCAGCTGGTCGATTTAGCATTCCAAGGGCTGATTCCCCCACTCAAAGAAAAACTTCTTTGGACAGAATTTCTTGACTTAAGTCACCTGCTTCATCGTGTATCGGCACAAGAGAGCCGATATTTAAACAAAGAATTCAAAGACAAAATTAGATTAAATAATGGAAAAGATAAGGCTAAGGTAAACATGGTGAGTATAGTTGGGTGAAACTTCGAAGATGAAGCGGACATAAATATAGCCGAATGGGTAAAGGGTTTTAAAAACCACTTGTCGCTTTCGTGGCTCAAGCCGACTAGGGTAAGTCGGAAGTTAAATACGCTTTTGATGTATCCAAGTGTGACCGCATATTTGACATGTTATTACAAGAAAGCGTCACGACTACGAAGGGCATACCATACCTTGGTACCGGCGAAATCAAAAAGCGGCGATCTTTGTAAGTGGCATCATTCCTTTTCTCATAACACTAACGATCGCAATATCTTTCGCAACTTGATATCTGATCGGCTATAGAAGATGGTCGGCTCAAGTTCGCAGAGGAGCCAGCCATGGAAGTCGATGTCAACCCCTTCCCAATCAACATGGTTCAGTGCTCCGGCAAAGGGAAACAGATCGTCGATGAAAGACCCTTAGCAACGCGACAGGTCAACGTAGAATCAAGCTCGCAAGGGGAAACACTGAAAATAACAATCGGCTCATTTCAAATTGAAGCCGATCAAGATGGGAAGAATTCAAGAACTGTGAAGCCGAAAGGGGAATTGCAAATTGGACGGTGGTACAAAGCAGAAAGATCACCGCCCAAAAACCGACGTTCAAACCCAAGCCGACTTTTTCACAGCTGCTTGAGAAATATGAAAAAATAAGCCAACGGCAGGTGCGGCAAACTCGCCGACCGGACAGGATATATCAGCCAAACAATAGGTTTCGGCTAAACAACTCATATCGGCTAGACGCTGCAGAGAAAGCTCATCAGAGATGTCCTTTCTGGCGGTTCTGTTGGGAGAAAGGCATGGCATTACCATCTTCAAAATCATGTCCCATGGAGCATTATCCGCAAAGAGATTGGCCAAGACAGACGGTGAAAAAGCGGTACATTCGACACAACACCGGATCAGACAGAACCATGGCACATAAAGCCGATAAAGGAAAGAAAGTGGGTACACGAAATGAAGATGAAAAGATGGAAATTACAGAAAATGGGTGGTAAGATTCGCAAACCAATTGAGCCTAAACCTAGATGGTGCCCAAGCCGACTTAGCCGATCACAACGCAGACGGCTTCAACGCCTAAGGGCGCAAGAGATGAGAGAAGTCAAGAAGAAAAACAGAGAGATCAAGCTTTCAATGAATTGCCGCCGGAAGAAACTTCGTCACAAAGGAGTGGAGGAAAAACAACAATCCGATGATGAATCGATTCCTGACGATTTGATGTCACCAATGATTCGAGATGGTACTCCTCCCATGGATATCAATATGGTATTCACCTTACCAGCTGAATTCAGAATCAAAACTGAATCGGCTAAAGATACATTTGCTCAACTGTGCTTGGGTGCACAAGATGCAGTGTTTAAAAAGCCGCAAGATCCTCATCGGCATCTAAAGCCGTTGTACTTGAAAGGCTATATCAATGGAAAGCTGATATCCAGGATGCTTGTGGATGGAGGGGCCACTGTGAATTTAATGCCACTCTCCACTTGCAAGAAGTTGGGCAAAACCGATGAAGACCTGATCAAAACAAACATGGTGCTAAATGACTTCACAGGTGATCCCACTGAAGCAAAAGGAGTGTTGGTTACAGAATTGACCGTCGGCCGAAAAACTTTGCCGACCGCGTTTTTTGTGATTGAAGCCAAAGGGAATTACAGCGTGCTTCTTGGGCGAGATTGGATACATGCCAAATGCTGTATCCCCTCAACAATGCACCAACTTCTTGTGCAATGGGACGAAGATGAAGTTGAAGTTGTCCCAGCCGATGCATCGGCTCATATTGCCATGGCCAGCTCTGATGCAAATTGGCCGCATGAAGAAGCAGAATGCATATCAGGTAGGGCACTAGACGATTGCGACTTCATATGCATCGGGAAATCGGGTCTTACGCCGATCAGTGTCAGACCGGGCACGTTTGATCGGGCGAACGAAATCTTGCGAAGATGGAGTCAAAAATGATTCAAATTCTACAAGACAAAGCAAGGAACTATCGGCATATGATAAGTTCGTGTGAAGCCATTGAAGACTTCCAAAGTGAAAAATTGGGTCAAGGTTTCACTTCTGCCGATATGCTCGAAGAAGTCGATATAGGAAAAGGTGATAGAAAAAGGCCAACTTTTGTAAGTATAAATTTAGATATAGAATACAAAAGTAAGTTGGTTGAAATACTTAGAGATCTGAGGATTGTTTTGCCTGGGAATACTATGAAATGCCTGGATTAAGCCGACAATTAGTGGAACATCGGTACGCCTATCAAGCCGAGTTATCGGCCATATAAGCGTACCACCTCGGCGTTTTAATCGTAATTATGCGATATGATAAAAGAAGAAATTGAAAGGTTACCGAAGCCAAATTCATAAGGCCTTGCCGATATGCTGAATGGGTGTCCAACATTGTTCTGTCATGAAAAAAGAACGGTAAGCTTGAGTATGTGTCGATTTCAGAGATTTGAATAAAGCCACGCCAAAGGACGAATATCCAATGCCTAGAGCCGATATGCTTATCGATGCTGCCTCAGGTAATAAGATTATCAGTTTTCTTGATGGGAATGCTGGATATAACCAGATATTCATGGCGGAAGCCGATATCCCCAAAATCGCCTTGGATGCTTACTGGCGCGATAGGGTCGTATGAATGGCCGAGAATGACATTCGCTTAAAAATGCACGGTGCCACTTATCAACGTGCCATGAACTTGATCTTTCATAATCTAATCGGCCACATTGTTGAAATATACATCGACGATGTAGTAGTAAAGTCTAAAGATGACTGGCAGCATTTAGCCGATTTAGAAAAAGTATTCAAGAACACTAGGGCTCATGGGTTAAAGATGAATCCCTTGAAATGTGCGTTTGGTGTGTCGGCTGGTCAGTTCCTCGGTTTCATGGTTCATCAGAGAGGTATTGAAGTCAACCAAACGAGGGTCAAGGCCATAGTAGACACTAAGCCGCCGACATGCAAGAACGAGTTCTGAGTCGATCGGCCAAATCAATTATTTAAGACGATTTATTTCAAATCTGTCTGGTAGAATTCAAGCCTTTACGCCATTACTAAAATTAAAGGGTAATGAGAATTTCGTATGGGGAGCCGATCAGCAAAAGGCTTTTGATGATATCAAAAAATACTTGGCGTCACCACGATCTGGCCGCACTACGTAAGGGAATTCCCTTCAAGTTGTATGTGTAAATTTGAAAAGGAAACTATCGAGTGTGTTGGCTAAGAGGTCAATGGCAAAGAGCGTAATATTCTACCTAAGCCGGCGATTCTTGAAACTGAAATCGTGTACCCTTCTATAGAAAAGCTATGTTTATCATTATATTTACTTCGCACCAAGTTAAGGCATTACATATTGGCATCAACTTGTATAATAGTATGCAAAACTGATATAATCAAATATATCCTGTCTGCGCCAATTTTGAGGGGATGACTTGGGAAATGGGCGCACGCCTTAACCGAGTTCGATCTGCAATATGAATCGACTAAAGCCGTTAAAGGACAAGCAGTAGCCGATTTCATTACAGGACATGATACCATGGCAGGAATAGTCGATGTGGCTCCTTGGCAGCTATATTTTGACGGATCGGTTTGCCAGGAAGGGAGCAGAATAGGCGTTGTGTTGATCTCACCAAAAGGGTATAGTACTTAGTTAGCATATCGGCTAATTGGTCGATACTCTAATAACCAAGCCGAATATGAAGCATTACTTAAGGGACTCCAATTGTTGAAAAGCATCGGAGTAAATAATGTGGAGGCCTACGGTGATTCATTGCTGGTGGTACAACAAATTAAAGGAGAATTTAGATGCAACGATGAGGTATTATCAAAGTATCTGGAGCATTGCCTTGAAGTTATAGACACCTTTACATTGTTTCGTATTGGCCATGTGCCTAGAGAAATGAATGATAAAGCCAATATGTTAGCTCAAGCAGCGTCAGGCTACAGGGAATATAGCCAACATGAAACGTTTGACTTTGTTGACAAAGCAGTACTGTGTGTTGACGCCACTGATTGGAGAACCGAAATAAAAGCCTACTTGATGGACCCATCCAAACCCACCGCTCGCAAGATTCGAGCAAAGAAGCTTTGAAATATGTTGTGTTGGAAAGGGAGCTATACTATCGGACATTAGAAGGATTGCTTCTGCGGTGTTTAGGCGATGAAGAAGCAAAGGTAGCCATGGGCGAGGTTCACGAAGGAATTTGCGGTGTGCATCAATCGGCTCATAAAATGAAATGGATCTTAAGACGAACCAGGTATTTTTGGCCGACGATGTTAGAAGATTGCTTCAAGTATTATAAAGGATGCCAAAGTTGTCAAAAGTTTGGGAATGTGCAACTTCACTTTTGACCAAAGATCGATTTATACCGATTATTAAGCCATGGCCGTTCAGGGGATGGGGAATAGACATAATCGGCCAAATTTTCCCAGCATCAAGTAAAGGGCATAAGTTCATCCTCGTAGCCACTGACTATTTTTCAAAATGGGTTGAAGCCGTTCCGCTCAAAAAAAGTCACCAGTGTAGAAGCTATCGGCTTCGTTAATGAACACATTATCCATCGATTTGGTATCCCTCAAACTATCACGATCGATCAAGGGACCGTGTTCATGTCTAACGATTTTAAAAGCTTCGCAGAGAGCCTGGGTATCAAACTACTTAATTCATCGCCATATTACGCTCAGGCCAATGGACAAGCCGAGTCGTCTAATAAAACTTTGATCAAGCTAATCAAAAGAAAAATTGATGAAAAGCTCCGAACTTGGCACTCTACACTCTCGGAGTCTTTGTGGGCTTATCGGCTAGCGTTTCATGGATCGACTAAATTATCACCATATCGGTTGGTATATGGTCAAGAAAGCGCGTTGTTCGTGAGAAATAAGCATTAAATCTATGCGAGAAGCTAAGCAAAATAATCTATCGGCCGATGAATACAAAGAATCGATGTTGTGCAATTTGGATGACTTGGCGGAGCTAAGACTGGTTACTCTAAATCGGCTTAAAAAGAATAAAGAAAGAGTTGCAAGAGCATACAACAAAAAAGTTATGCCCAAAGCCTTCAGTAAAGCCGATTTGGTTTGGAAAACAATATTACCGATCGGTTCTAAAGATAATCGATTCGGTAAATGGTCACCCACCTGGAAAGGACCGTATAAAGTAAATCGGCTTGTTGGCGGAAATGCGTATATACTTGAAACGCTTGAGGGATTGGTATTACCAAAGGCAATTAACGGAAAGTATCTAAAACGGTACTATCCTAGCATTTGGATTGGTGCGTAATAGAAGTACAACGCAAAGGATTGAGAAACAAATCGGTTAAAACAAGCCGATTAAACAAAAGCAGAATAAATCGGTTAAGCGGTACCGATTAAAAGTGTTACAAAAGTATAGCAAGCAACAAAGGACAACAAAAGTAAATTGTTTGGGACAAGCTACACCAAAACATCATTTCACATTACAACCTGCACCACAGGATTCTAGCACCGAGACTGCATAGCGGCAAAGAAATTTTGCCCAAAGTTTCGTGATACCATAGACAAGATCTTCATCGGCTTTAGCATCTCGAGGAACCGGGACAATCTTGGCCGACTGATCCTTAACCCGTGCAACAGACTTGGCCAACATTGATCTTCTGGTCTTTCAAAGTTTGGGCCATTGCACTAGTATTGGCAAGGTTGTCAGCCAACTGTTGGTTCACTTTAGCCAAATCCTCCTCAAGCCGCTTTTTAGTCGACTCCAGTTCTTGAGTAGAAGACTTAGCAGCCATGAATGACGCTGCAGTGTCATCATATTTCTTTTTCTCGGCCTTTGCTTCAGCAATCAACTTGTTCAAAAGGTGTTGATCGGCTTCTTGGGCTGGCGCCAAGTTATTGCAGAGTTGGCGCGATCGATTCCGCCTTCTTCTCGTCTAAATGGCACACATTTAGAAGAGCGATCATAGCTGCGGCTGGAAGATCGGCCTCGACAGCGGCCATTGCGTCGCGGATAGGTTGGCAATTGGCTAAAATAGAGGCTTCAGGCTGAGTTATCTCAAAAAACAGCCGATTCAACTTTTCCTGCATGTTGGGAGCCGACTTGACTACCGAAGCCGATGCCTTCATAGAGACGTCTATGATATTGCGGATATCTTGGGGGTAGTTGTCTGTCGCCATCACCTCCGGATCGACCAGCTCGTCTAAAGTGAAGCCGAGAAGGTTGGACAGATCGTCAGATACGGCCTCAGATAGAACGGGCGGGACTGGCGCAATGGGGGGTAATTGAAGCGGCAATTCAGCAGGAAGTGGTGCTGGAGGAGAAGGCGCAAAATGATTGACAGCAGGGACGTCTTGCAGATCGGTCAAGATATCACCACCGAGCCGATACAAATCGGCTAAAAAGATTCGAGGTAAGGTTAGTATCGTAGGTTAAGCGATTCTTAGGCGCATAAGGATACTTCACCTCTAAAGCCCGATGCGCTAGGGAGCTCTCAAGACTTTCTGCTCAGACGTTTTTTGTCGACGGCCGGGCCTTCGTCGGCATGGGTTTTTCGCAAGTTGAATCTTATCAAGATAAAAGCAAATTATGGATCGGAATACTTGCGATCGCCGGGTTATCTTGTTATTTGAAGGTCGGCCTTTTTCAAGCTCCGACGGTGGACGGGCTCAACACCAAGGTCAGCTGGAAGAATAACCGTCAAACCCGTCGATTGATGCGGTCTTTTCCTTTTCGACCATTGCCGATGGAGCAAAGAATAGTCTTGTTGCCAACTACGGCGTCTGAAGAAAAATGAAAGTTAAGAGGATAAGAATAAGGCCAAAACCCGATAAATTAAAGAATCTTAAGAAAAACAACCCGATACCTCTCTACCACCGATGAGTTAGTATAACCCGATGAGTTGGAGGAATCCGAAGCTCACCGAGTCGCCGCCGCTAGGAGCTACTCTCGTTACTCGTGATAGTCGGTAAAAATTTCTCAATAACAAATGATTATGCGGTCCAAGTAGAGCGCTTCTGATATAGGCGCCCACCAAGCTGAAAAATGGCTGGCCCGACGGGAGTTCAATATCCTTCTAGGGTATCTCCACTCTTTCAGATGCATATACTTCAGGTATATGAAATCTTTCACTCCCTAATAACCAGTGAAGGTATTTGGCAGATTATTAACTTATTTATTGCAGATTTATTATCCTTGAACTTCAAGTTCGATGTTTCTAGTGCGTGGGTCTAAGGACTAGGCATTCTGTAATGTGGTACCTATCTCTCCCTAATGCCGAAAAATGTCCTTAGTATAATCAGCGTACCGAGCCGTGTACAGATTCCCTGTCATAGGCTTTAGGTATTTTAATACATGACGGAGATTCATAACCTACATGGATCCTCAACTGCTAGTGAGGTCCTATGGTTGTACGCTGTGGTGGCGAGATTGGCATGTATACAACACAGCCAGGTTTTTGCAGATGGGAAATATTTAATTCTTTTCCACGCACTATCTGCAATGGGGAAATTTTGGGATGTGCAGTTGGACTGAGTTGAATTATTACCGCAGTATGCAGCACTGCGTAATCCCAACAACTGGTGGAAAACCAATTATTCTGCAAGAGCGACTAAGCAATAAGTTTTCTATTCTCTTAATTAATGACTCTGCAAGGCCATTTTGGGTGTGGACATGAGGTACGAAATGCTCTACATTAATGCCTAGAGCCATACAATAATCATTGAATGCTTTTGAGGTAAACTCACCGGCATGGTTCCTAGTAGATAAGAGACATACATGGGACCATCTAATAGAAGCACCTATTAGCACCATAAAATATCTGAAGGGGCCCGACAGGGGCTGAATTGGTCCACATATATCACCTTGAATTCTCTCCAGGAAATTCAGTGATTCTTCCCTAATTTTAAGATGAGAGGGACGAACTATCAGCTTTCCTTTAGCACATGCAGGGCATATAAAAGCTTCAAGTTTAGGAAAGGCTGTAGTTTTTATATTATGGCCAGCAGAATTATTTATTATTCTTCTCATCATATTCAACTCCGGATGACCCAGACGATCACGCCAGATCTTAAATATTTCTGGGGTTTTAACTATGATTTTCATCGCAACATAAACTTCTGGTTTTCATTGGAACATAAACTTCTGGTTTTCATTGCAACATACATAGCATAGCATGATTAAATAAATTTCCTGGGAAAATCACACTTCATTAAATTTGACTGATAATCGCTCAACAGGAGCATAAACCATTGTTCATTCAGGAACACAAAGACTAAGCTGATAAATGAGGCTCTTAAGGAGTCTCTAAAGGATAATACGACATCGACTCTAAAGAAAAACTGGGAGACTACTCCATGTCTCCATATAAATCATTTATATTGTCCTCTTGGGACTTGTCTTTATTCTTCTGGAATTCTTTCAACTCATCCCCAATGAGATCATCCTCTTCCATGGGAGTATCACCATAACCAAGGAGACCCTTCTTGAATTCTTCTGTGGGGTCGGAGGCTTAATCATCATCCAACTCCATTTTATTGTCAACAACAAGTTGAGAAGTGAAGTGCGCCTCCGCCTTATTCTCTTGATTCTTCTGGAATCTCCTAGTGGATTTCATGTACAATTCTACCAAATGCTTTGGGGTGCAACATGTACGTGACCAATGACCAATACATCCACACCTATAGCATGGTTGTTTAGGATCAGTAGCATTATTTGTTGGTCCTTTCTTCTGGAAGCAACTTGATCCATTTTCTTTTGTTTTCCACTAGGATTTGCCTCTTCCTTTATGATTTTTGTCATTCTTCCATTTATCCCCTTTCTATCCTTGACCCTTTCTGCGGCCTCAGCTATTGCTAGACTGCTGATCATTTGCATGTGCTTTAGGCAATGCATGACTCCCACTAGGTAGGACTTGATGATTCTTCATTAGAAGTTCGTCATGTTTTTCTGCTTCTAGCAGAATGCATATTAGCTCAGAGTACTTCTGGTACTTTGCATGACGATCATCAATTTGCAAAGATCCTCATATTAGGGTGGAATGTGCACAAAGTCTTGTTAATTTTTTCAGCTTCTGTGATCTTCTAGTCACAAAATGCTTGTTTTGCAACAATCTTGTGCATGGCAAAGTTATACGCTGCCACTGACTTAAAATCTTGGAAGCGTAGGAGTGTCCATTCACGTTGTGCTTCTACAGCAGAATCGGATCTTTCTTTGGTTATATCGTTCCTTTAGGGAATTTCATAGAGCCAACGAGTCCTCCTCCATCATATATTCGGCCTTCAGGTCCGCATGGATATGGTCCTTCAGGAAGTGCAAAGCTGCGCACTTAGCAGTTTCAGGGAGAGCCGGAGCACCAGCTTCAGGCTGGGAAATTGTGGCTCCAAGAGATCGGGCTGTCAGGTTGATCTTGGCATCTATTGCCCAAGTGAGGTAATTGCTGCCATTCAGGGCAAGTTCAGCAAACTCTTTCTTTGCGATGTCAGAAATATCCTATATGCAAACAAACAGGGATTTTACTTTAGGTAAAATATTGTTTTGCATGATTAATATTGAATCAGTAGAGTATGGTCTATATCTATTCAATAGATAATTATCACGGCTTTTTCAGGATTTTTCCTAGCATTGCTCATAATTTTCTGCTAATTATTAAGCAATTTCCAGAATTACCAATTAATAGGTGAATAAATTTCAACGTGAAATAATTCTGGCATGACGGAAATTGCATCTTGTGGGGCTCTTATTGGTTGGGTATGAAATCATGTAATGAATGCCTCCGTCAATATAACTCTTGGCCAGGTCAACCCGCCCAGAGGGCTCACATGAGGGAGGGGGCACTTCCCGATTTCGGGCGCCAATTAAGAAACCTAGCCTCATGTATGTTTTCCTTAGACACCAATTGGCATGTATCCGTTCCTTCAAAACTGAAATAAAAAACCCAACCACTTATGCCCACAAGCTCAAAACCCGTTCTGACAACTCGATTATTTCCATAATTTTCTAGCATTTTATGTTAATTACTAAGTAATTTTCATAATTACTTAAATAATAAAAAAACAACACATATATAATCATGGTATGCAGCTAGAAAATAAGCTCAGAGCATGGAACTTCCAAAGAAAGCTCAAAACTAATTTATCAAAATTTTACAGAAGCCCATGAACCTAAATACGATTTTCTAGGATTTTTTTATTAATGTTCAGAATTTAATAATTATTTTTTAAAAAAAACTTAGTAGGCTCTAAGGGCATCCGCAATGGTGCCTAGTCAGCTATCTATAAGAAGTCCATATCAGGATCTATCCTATGTGGCAAGCAATTAAATGAAGAGAGAGAGGCCGCTATCTGGACACATAGATTGTCTATTAATTAAATGAAGAAAGAGAGAGAGAGCACTATATTAATTAAAAATAGCTATAGACATCTATATAGATTCACCATTGCAAGGGTTTACTATAGCATGGTATATAGATGACATGGATCTTACTATAGAGAGCAACTATCTTTAACCATTGCGGATGCCCTAAGACCCATCAGGGCAGATTGGCCCGAGCGGCCAAACGTCCCAATCATGTAGACGCTGAATAGGGGTGTGTCGGCTGGGAAACCTAGCCGCCACCAAAACTCTCATACTGGTTCTTTTGTTTGGATGACAAGCCATCCACCGCACGGCGAACCAATCTTGAGCCGAGGGCGTGATGGTCGCCATCGGAAATTGCACAAGCACGGTCATCAGACCACTTGGGCGCAGCCAGGTCTCACCGCTCATCGCAGAGTCGCCGGGAGCATGCGTTGAGGTCGGCACTTGCGCCGCCACCATTAAGCCCAACTATCGTCGAGGCGATTTGGCGCGACGTACCACCGCTGGCAGCTTCAGGCGCGATCGCTGTGGGCGAGCGATTTTCAGGCGACGCCACCCGGCAATGACCGCTAACGCTTCTTTGGGCATGTGGTCTGCTGCCGTGTGGAGGTTATCGTTGTCTTTGCTAGGCGTCTTGCAATCGACAACGGCGTGATCGATTTTTTTTTCAATCTTAATGATGAACAGGAACAATGTACTACCCTACTAGTGCTTGGATTAAACGATTAATCTGTGTAGGGTACATAAACCGCATGATCGAAAGATTGCGATCTGCTAAATTCAATTTGCCAGTCTGTTACTTTGATTTGACCTGTAGGGGAAATTTTATAGACTATCGCGTAGGTCTTTTCGGCAACCCGAGTGGATGCCGGCATGATGACGAGTTGATTGCAGATCGGATCGGGCGATCAATCGCCGGTAGTAGTCGTTCGTTCGTCGTTGACGATCCTCCTCCTTGTGGTAGAGACTCGTGCTGATAACGTATTGTAAAACGTCGTCGATTTACTTACTCGAATCAACAAAGATGCATGCAAGAACACGCTAATCAAGAATCGAGAATACGTAATATAGGGTGGAAATCTTTCTCGCTTTATTGATTCGATGGTTTACAATGAGGGGGCACCCGATATATATAGCGGTGTGAGAGAGAGTTCGGATTCAACCACATTAGGAAGAGATAGAGTCCTAACCATATTTAATTTAGGTTTCCTTGTCTTACAACACAAGCAAGCAAGCAAAATCGGCAAAGAATTCTCGTTAGCCCTAGCAAAGACCCCAGACGGCCAAGTACTATCTTTGGTGGCTTAAGTTGGACCGTCTGCAAGAGAAGAGATTCGTAGAAATCTTACCGTGGTGTTTGCACCAGTTTTTGAAAAAATACGACAAGAAAACAACAAAAAAGTATAAGTTTGGATAAAACACGGTTACTCGTATGATTTGGATAATACGGATAATATTTGGAAACAGAGTCCAGATAGGAAACTACAAAGCCGATTCGGATTACATTGTCGTGTTGGATCAGGACTCGGATCGGCTAGCGGGTATATAAGACGCGTCAAGGCTGCTTGGAGGGGGGAGCATCAACACATCTCGCCAGCTTTTACTTTCTCTGCTTTAGTCTTTTAGCATTGTAATCTTTCCTCCGTAAGTCGACATCGATCGAATAAAGTTGCGATCACCGATTGTTTGATCGTCATTGACTTCTTCAGTTTGATTTGTTCTATCTTGTTGCGCATCGCCTTTTCAGAATCGATCTGCCTTTTACACTCGGATTAGTCTTAATCGGCTAATCTAGTTACCCTTCTAATCGGCTTCCTGGCTGGTTCTTGATTCTTAGCCAATTCGCTTCAGGGATCGGCTTAATCGAATTTCACATTATCCTCCTTATCGATTGCAGAGTCAAATCGATTAGCACTTCAGCAAAACCGAACCCGGCGTTAAATGCGGTGTGTTGTGGGCCAGAAATCCTCTTCACGTTTTTGGCACCAACACATGGTTTCCCGCGCAACCTACTTTGCCAGCCCCCTTTATAAGAAGAAAGATCCTCATCACAGATTATTGTGATAGTGTTCATGAGCTAAGACTTGTTGAGCTCAATCTACTCTCGTAACACCCCGGCTCCAAACTTGAAATACTTGTTAAGCTTGTGAGGCCCTAAGTTGTAGTTGAAATGGCGGTCCTGTCGGCAAGCCCCGAAGCCGCCGGGGCTTGTCGGGAGATGGCTCCGCCAATGCATATGTCCAATGCTATTGCTAGCATGTTTCCTGCAAAAAAATTATGGGAAGTTTCCGTTTTTTTGAATAGATCCTTAGTTTTATACGCAAATACTAAGTATTTTACATTTAAATAGATAGAAAATATAGATAAATACTTGTATTGACGATTCGGGAATCGGTCCCCCGCCGAGCTTACTTGTTGAATGAGGGATCAACCTAAGGCCCCTTTTCCGCGGAGGGGGTGACGCCCGAGGTCCTACCGAGCCACGATCGTGGAGACAATGCAAGAACAGAGAGTCTTTTTGTCCAGTTGGCCTCTCGCAGGGAGATAACAAACCTCGCCCAAAGGATTGCACTAGTTTCCAAAGGTGGATTACAGGTGCTCGCCGGGGCCAGGAGGCTCTAAGGACAATGCCCCAAGCTACCGGCAAGCTATTGCTACGTATTAGGGGCAAAGTGAAGCAGAAATTCCCCCCCAACACTACGTGCGAGGGGGTATTTATAGGCAATTACAGTGTTTCAGCATTTATTACAGAGCGGCGCGCCATTATTTCCGGACGTGGGTGACACTGTTCTTCGCTTTATGCCATACCTCTACGTGGGCGTAGGGTGGCGCAGGTCGTGGCAGCATTGTCCTTCTAGCCGCCAAGCGATTAATGCCACGTCGAGCCGTCGGGTGATTAATGCCATGTCGCCTTTGTGGAGCGTGCCGGCTTCTTGGTGAGGCTCGAGGCCTTTTCCTCCGGGCCCGGGTCGCCGGTCGCGTAGTCCCAAGCAAGCATGCTCGGGGACGAGCTTGACTGAGGTCGGGGTAGGTGTGAGGGTCGACCTCCCCGAGGGTCTCCGTAGGGGACACCGTCCAAGGGCGTGCATGGTCGGTGGTCGGCTGGCCACCGAGGTACCATGGTCGTTGTAGGAAATACCCAATCCCCGACAACTTGCATGATTTTTTCATATTTTTTCTAGCTTCAGGAGATCATTTCATAGGTGGTTCAATGACCAAAAATTTCGGTGAATCTTGTTGAAATTTCGGTTATTTTGACTAAAATTTTGGTTTTCCTGGTCTCAAAATTACCAGATTTCAAATTTCCTTTTTACACTTCAACTAAAATTCTGAAATCTCACCGAAAATTTGGATTTTGATCGCCTCCAAGATGTAGTCCGAAAATGAAATTTCAAACCTTGGTTGTGAAAAGGGCGGTACCTGATATTTGTGGCATGTGTTCAATTTAAAATTAGGCTATACACTTAATAAAAGTAATTACCAAACTAATTATTTGATATTATAGCTATAACAATTTTTTTACAATACAAAGGATCATGCGATACATTATGCTAAAAATTAAATTTCATATATGACCTCTACCTGGAGAGCACCATTCTTCTAGTATTATTTGAAACATAATATTCAATTATCTTTGTAATTAATATTTTCCAAATTAAATTAATTTCAACTGCTATCGTTAAGTGTCTTTCGTAATTATTATAGAACACAACTAGAACTTCAACTTCAATCTATATAAGCTTTTTTTTTTTTGCATGCGTTATAGTCATTGGAATTGTCAACAAAATTATATACGCAACAATTGCATTATAAAATTAATTTGACCGTTTCAAAAACTTTAAAATATCGATATGTCCCATGGTTTTGCTTAAGAATGGATTTTAATAGTAACAATTTTAAAAAATAAAATAAAGAGAATATAAAGAACTACTCATCTATTAGTTATTGCTCTTACTAATACAAAGATTAACCAGTGGTAACATAAGAAATAGTAAAAAAATAGGATCCTTAATTTTGAAGGCGTTAATGTAAGCCATCTTGAACTTGCCTCCCGCCCTGGTCCAATTGTGACGAACTTAATTTTTTCCTAATGACTTGTGTCCGAACGTCCAAATTTTCGGATACACTGCAATATTTTTTTTTGTACGCTGCAATATTTTTTACCAACGCATGCAATATTTTCCTTCGATAAACAGTAAAATTTGCTACAGTAAACAGATGTTGCAAGCGTTCAAAAAAATATTGCACGCATCGGAAAAAAATATTGCACGCGTAGAAAAAATATTACAAGAGACGTCCGATGGAATGAACAACGATCGGACCAAGGTTCAAATTTTCGCTTGCATGAGAAAACCGACCAAGCCGAATCTGAATTTAGGCCGAAATTCGTAATTTCGCCGGAGGAGATTCAAAATTCAAAATTCAAATCGGTTTGATTTCCACCGAATTTCGAATTTCACGAAAATACCGAATTTCGCGAAATTTCCGAAATTTTGGTCAAAATGAAGTGACTGAAAATTGGTCCAAACGATGTCAAAAATTTTGAAATTTTTTATGTTCCTCACACATTATAGATGTTCTCATAAAATTTTTAGGTGATTATCAGTTCTGTGGATGTTTAAAAAATTCAAATATTGGTACTGTCCCGATGAAACGTTGATCGGCAAGGTTGAACCGGATGAAAAATAGTACAAACGACGTTAGAACATTTTGAAATTGTTTATGGAGATTCCTAACATATTTATGATACTTTTATAAAAATTTCAGATGATTATCAAATGTGAGGAATTTTAAAAAATTCAAACATTGGTACTGCCTTGGTAAAGCGCTAAGCGGCAAGTTTCATCCAAATGAAAATTACAACAAACTAGGTTATAAAATGTTGAACATTTTTTTGGATTGTCCTGACACAACCATAATATTCTCATAAAATTTTCATATGATGATCAGGTGTCATGAATTTTTAAAAATTCCAATAGTGGTACTATCCTGTTAAAAGGCCGATGATCAGTAATAGATTTACTTTAGCAATAAGAAAGGTTTAAATTTTTCAAAAATTTTACATAAGGGTGAAAAGGAAATGTTTAATATATCATAAAAATTTTAAATCATGATCATGCTCCAGAAAATTTATAAAAGTTTTAGAATGCACAGTGCCATTTATGTTCTTTCTCTGTTTGATTTTTGAAATATAATACAACAAATTTAGTTCAATCTCAGAATTAAATAAAAACATTATTTCATAATTTCAATCTGAAAATTTTATATTATCTTCCCCAGAAATAAATTCATTAACATTAAAAATATCAGAAATTAATAAATTAATTTAAGACATTTAAAAATTCAAAAACAGAGAGAATTGAAAACTAGTACTTTGAATGTCAGAATTTTTATAAATTCCTGGAGAAATATTTTGAGTTGAAAATTTTACATAAGAATACTTAGCTCAAATAAATTTGAAAAACAAAATTTCAAAAAGTTATAAAAATATTTGAATTGCCTGATAAATCCTTAGCTCAAATGAATTGATTTTTGAAATATAATACAACAAATTAAGTTTAGTGCTTACTGCATTGATAGATTTTATTGAGAAAACCAAGAAAGTTTAAATTTTTTGAGCATTTTATATAATGTTACTGAGGAAGTTATTAATCTGTCATAAAAATTTTAGATGATGATCACTCTCAACAAAATTTAGAAAAATCTAATAAGTTTACTGTCCTAATTATGTCCATTCTGTTTTTGATTTTTTGAAGATAACAAATTATGTTAAATTATTTCGAACTTTTTTTTCTACGATCCCAAGCAACAAGGGATGGTACCATAATTTTTTCAGATGATTATCATGCTTTTAACATTTTTTAAAAATCTGACAGTGTTCCTGCCCAAATTTTAAAAAATCTCAAAAAATTAGTTTTTCATCAAATTTTCATGTAACAAGACTTTGTTAAGGGTTATTGGACCCATTCCGCTCAAATCCGCCAAAACATTTGAAAATCCGGATTAAAACCCGAAATTTTCGTGAAATTTGCCCAATTTCGCGAATTTTCCGCAGCTATCAGAGTAATTCAACTTTTTAAATTTTGAATTCGGCCTGTATATCCAAATTCGGGGGGGGGGGGCGAAAAGCGAAAATTCGCCGAAATTCGGCGGTTTTTTGATCCCTGGATCGGACGTCCGAACGCTAGTATCTCCCTAATTTTTATCATGCACCTACCAATTTACCAAATGGATGATCTATCCACGGAGAATCCGATGGAACGTACTCGCCTCCATCATGAATGCATGTGCTGCCCCACCGCATCACATCACTCACTCTGTCTCTCACTCCCTGTGAGACTGCCACAATATTCACTTAAAGAAAGTACAATGGTAACAAAATGTTTATCGAAGGAAAATGTTGCACACGTTGTAACAAAATATTGCATGTGAAGAAAAAAAATGTTACAGTACATTCAAAAATTTCAGACGTCCGAGTACAGGTTATTCCATAATTTTTATCCATGCATCTACCAATGTACCAAATAGATGATCTATCCATGGAGAATCCGATGGAACGTACTCGCCTCCATCATGAATGCATGTGCTGCCCCACCGCATCACATCACTCACTCATCCCTCACTCCCGTGAGATCGCCACAATATTCACTTAAAGATCTATTGCACTGGAATTATTCAATGACTAAAACTATCTATATTATCTATTGTTTCATGAATGTAACAAATGCTAAATATTATATAAATCAATGGTGTAGTGACATGTGAGGCGGCTATGCTACTCTCTTTCCATTCATGTTGGCTTCATCATACCTAAAACATTAAATAAACAAGTGTGTGTCCAAAACACGGTAAGGTACATCATAGAATGACAACATCACATTTAAATTGTCGACGATCGAGATTTTCATTCACAAACCAGGCACTAATTAAGAAAAATATAAGCAAGTATGCTCTTTATTTCTTGGCTAGCTTGCTATAGTGGAGTGAAGTTTATAGAGAGGGATAGGCTAAGTATGCTAGAGAGGGATAGGCTAAGTATGCTAGTCTCACATTCTTAATTAACTATCAATTATCAATCTCTAATTCTCTCTCCCTAAATAGCATGCGGGCTATAGGAATTTATAGCTACCAAGCGGCAGGAGTTGCTATCTAACTGCCACCTCTCTGTTTCCTTCCAACTGTCGTGTATCTAGCTGACGCTTCTTCGCTTCCTTTCAACTGTCGTATTCCACTGTGAACTGTTATGTCTTCTTATCTCATACAATGCCTTTAGTTGTTGATAACTGCCTCCACCTAGGCTTTGGGTTACTATACGTGGATAATTACTTGTTTTGACTTCTTCTGTTATGTCTTAAGAAGAGCTTAGGGATTTTTAGCATATAGAACCACTTAGCACGAGAGAAGTCCAGGACTAATGATCTAAAAAGAGGTCTAAGACCTTAGAGTAGTTGTGACATAAGAAGTGGTCGTCGTAGCCTTGAGTGGTCGTCACGGGCTTGAGTGTTTGTGGCGCCCTTGTATGGTCGCGGTTTTAAAGAGGTCACAACCAGGGGAGATCACGGTCTAAGGAGGTTGTGACTTAAAGAGCCAAGGGAGGTAATGGCCAAGGGAGGTTGTGACTTGAAGAGTGGCTGTGACAGGTCACAACTTGAAGAGTGGTCGTAACCTGAGGAGATCACAACCTAGATAATCCAAGGTAGGACCTTAGATGTTTTGACTAGTCAACGATCCTCGTCATAAATAAATTTATTAAATTAGTTTACTCTCCTTTCATTTATGCGATGCATTTTGTCCACATGCTTTTGTGCACATCACATAGCCCATCCGGTATTGATGAGTGCATACTGCTTGTCGATCCTTTCATTCCTATCTATCCCTTGAAGGGGTCTACCACAAAAGGTCTTTTATATCCACACAAAGTAGGTTTTAGAGGGCCATACAGGTCACCTCTTATCCACATAATGCATAAAATGTCAATGCAAGTTATGTTATTCATTTTCCTTCTTTTATCATCATCAAACAAGATCATGAGCTTAAACAATCTCAATAATTGATAATAATCATATAAACAATAAGGTATCAATTATCAATTTAAACAACAATTCATCTTAAATAAATCATCATTCTACTATGCACTTACCTATTTACCCTCTAAGGACGAGTAATAGCGTGAGGTTGAAGCCAACACGAACCTCCTACAAGAGGGCAAATCCATCTCAAAATCATATAGTAAATGTAAAAGCATCAAAACATAATAACATCACACTTACACACAATCATATACTTAACTTTCTCTCTCGTTTGACCATTTACCTTTTGCGATCCCAAAAGTCAGAACCATAACTCCTAGCTCAGAGGCCCAAATATAGCAAAATATATGTTTTATTAAAAGTACAGAAGATTACCTATAGTTTTTTAGTTGTCCATATTTTTCAATTAATTCATCTAACCACTCGCTTTCCATTTCAAAAACCGCTTTTGATAATTTATTAGACAACAGACTTCATAATTTCATAACTATTTGTTTAAAACTTCAAACATAGTAAACTATAACATCACTAGAATCTACGAAACATTATCTAGCTTTCTCTAATTATGAAAATAATTTAATTCGGCTATCAACTAGCCCTAATCAATATATTACCATGACTACTCAGAAGAAGAATCGATTTCTCGACAAACAAACTTCAACATGTCATAGCTTTCAAACCGTTTAACTAAATTTTATGTCACTATACTGTAATTAAACTTAGCTTGACATTTATATTTTTCACAACTTCTGCAGACCATAAATCTAACCATAGGTACCCCAAAGCTCGTCTCGAAGACAAAAACTATTATTAAACAAGCACCGATCTCTTCCAAACTCCATCCCGATGCTCTCCAACCAACACATCTACCATCCAAACAACCATACATCGCTTCACTACACCTCCAACATGGACAACGATAATTTAGGGTCTATAACTATCTCGAAGGTTCGCCAGAACCGTTGGTGTCAATGATCCTCTTTGATCCTCTCACGTACCTCGCTCTTTCATGCTTCCCAAAACTCCAATATCATGTCCTCCAAGATACTCATCATCTCCTGCACATGGTGACATGAACAGATTTCAAATCAGAAGAACAGATTGACGGTGTGGTGTATTTTGCACCGGGTACCCTCTCGCCAGAAAGTAGCAGCCCAACAAGTGGTTCGCCGAGCTTTGGCGCCTCAAGGCAGCGGGCGATCACGCCGCCTGGCCAGCGAGGAGCCCACGGGCCCCAGGCGAGCAACTGGCGATCACGCCGCTTGTTTAACGAAGCAAGCGCAGCGTGGTGCTGGCGCGAACACTGGCGATCACGCCACGCCGGGCGAGTAGCTGGCGATTACGCCGCCATCGGCGAAGCGTTCGCGTGGCACCTTGGCGGTAGCCGGGCGAGGAGCCCATGTGGCCTTTAGCGAGCGACTGGCGACACGCTTCGCTGCCGGCGAAGCGTTCGTCGTGCTCTCGCGGCGGTGGGTAATCACGCCGCTCCGGGCGAGGAGCCCATATGGCCTCGGCGAGCACTGGCGACACGCTTGCTCGCCGGGCGAAGCGTTCGTGCCTGGCGGCAATGGGATCACGCCCGCGCGAAAGCGAGGAGCCCACGTGGCCCCCTGGCGAGCAACCTGGCGATCATGCCCTGCTTGCCGGGCGGGCGGTTCGCGTGGTGCCCTGGCGAGTGGGTGGGCGTTCGGGCCCCCCTTGTCAGGCCACGAAGGCAACCAATGGAATGAGAGGAAGGCTTCGCCTCGAAGTTTCCCTCCCCTGGCACCTCGTGTCAAGGTCATTAATTGTGAAGGATTCTACTATCGACACGACGACGGCTCATCCCTCTGAGACCCCATCCTAGCCTTCCTGCGAGACCGAGAGATCCCCGATGATGATGCCTCTGCTGAAAAGATAGCACGAAAGGCCAAGTGCTACTCTTTGGTGGATGGGGATCGACGAGGGCCGGGCGCCCTTTGACCGCCAAGACACGGTCAACGGACCCCGAGCTCGAGGCCCTTGCCTCGACTGGCGCAGGCGAGGCGCCGACCTAGAGCGCTAGACCAGCACGGCCCCGCCGACTCGAGCTCAGGCGGGCCCTTGTTGAAGCCACGATCCGCCCTTGATTTGGATCAAGCATTTGACCGACGGTTGCTCAAGGCGCGGTCGTGGGGCGAGTGGATGCGCATACAACAAGTTCGAAGCGCTATCGCTGCCCTCAACGCACGAAGGCCACTTCCCGGGAATCTAGCCCGGCCGTTGCGTACCGAGGAGGTATAAAAACCAAGGGAACACAGTCCCTTGAGAGACACGAAGACAACACACAACGCGCCCTAGCTCGAGCTTAGACTTAGCCATTGTTGAACTTGAGCTGTAAAACACCCTTGTACTCAGAATTAGCTAAAAGAATCGCCGCAAGGCATCGAGTAGAGTGTTACCTCCACAGGCTCGAACCAAGATAAATCTTGCCTCGCTTCGTTGTCGCCTTGTTCGACCATAACCTTGTCTCAGGCTTTTCTTCGCTTGAGCGAAGCGTTGCTCGGTCCCATATCACTCGAGACCTTTACCACATCTCTTGCGGTTGGCGATCCCGATCGCCGACAAACGGGCGCCCACCGTGGGGCTCGATTGCTTCTTTTCACAGAACAACACCAAGAACCCAGGAGCATGGCGACTTCATCGACGGGTTTTCGAAGCGTGAATTCGCACGGACCGACCGTGTCCTCTTACGCTTCGCCGCCGCCCCGAGCAAAGACGCTCGATGGCGACGGCCAGGCGCGGAGGAAATGCGATGACCGTGATCCGCAGACCAAGACGCCACGGATGGTGCACGCCGCCATCAACTGCCATAACCGCCCCGGTGGAGGCCGAGAGAGGGCCAAGACGCCCACGGGCCCCTGTGCCCTTCACGGGAGCGCTCCGCTTATCGCCGGGTCATGGCCGACCCGATAGGGCGAGGTCGGAGCTCTTTGGCCGAGCCTCGCCGAGGAGCTCGATCGGCTGCGACCGAGGTCGCGCCTTCACAAAGACCGGTCAACACTCGGGACCCGCTCCCGAAGAGTGATGACAACACGCCGCGTCGCCACCACAAGACCATCGGACGCCGCTGGAGCCGGGCTCCCGAGCGGCTGGCTCTGGATGAGGCTCGACGCAGCGCCACGGCCCAGCCGGCACCACACCAAGCAGGCGGGCCCGAGCCGAGCCACACGAACTCGAAGTCGACCGCGGAAGAAGTTCTGCGGACCTCTCCCGGACGTTCGCCCAGCGCCAGAAGGTCTGGACCGCTATGCTATTCTCCGTGTGATTCGCGCCGCAAGACCGTGGTCGTTCCCACCGAAGGTCGGGCCGCTGGGGGAGCCTCAACTCCGAATCCGGTAGCAGCAGGGACCTTGTCGGTGATGACCACACCCGCCAAGACTGTCCCGACTTATGGTCGCATGGCGATTCGACGGTCCGCACCACAGACGGTGGCCGGCTCGGTTTAAGCCCGCTCGATCGAAGGCCGACGGGACTAAGAACCCCGACGAAGTTCTTGTCCATCTACTCGACCGCAACCCGCGGCGGTGGGGACGAGCCGGTGATGGCAAACTACCTCCGACCGCCGACGGGCCGCGCGGACTGCTTTTCAACCGTAAACCCGGTTCCTTCGTGTCGTGGCGCCAAATCAGAACGCCTTCGCTCCAACTTTCGAGTTGTTACGAAGCGGCGGGAGGGAGAAGGACTCGACCGTGGTCATCCAGGTAAGAACGAAGCCGCCATGATTTCAGACGGCGGTTTATCCGCACAAGGAACTCGATCCCGAGCATCTCCGACGGCCGCCATCAAGGCATTCAAGTTCGGCGTCGTGACCGGCGCCTCACTGAAGACCTGGAGATTACCTCGAGGCTCAGCGTCAACAAACTTTTCCGCATGGCGGAGCGGTATGCGGACGCGGACGACGCAGTCCGCTGGAAGCGCGACTACGACCAAGGTAAGCTTGGCCTAAACCAAACAGAGGCCGGCCCGTCCAATTCCAGGGGTGCCGACCACGGCACCACCAAGAAGCGGAAGCGCGACCGACGGGGCGGCGGCGGTCTGCCACGGGTGATCGTATCGGCGGACGGCCACCGTGAGGTCCTCGAGGTCCGAGGCCAAGCTCGTGAGGGCTCCAAACCCCGCCAAGGTCGGCCTCGACCTCATCAGGCGCAGAACCAGCCCCAGCAAGAGGGCCAACGACCTGGGCCCCAGCGGGCCGATGCCAGGCCGCAGGGGGCCGAGAGGCGCTCGGGATATGATGAAGCAAAGTTCTGCCTGTTCCATAGGGCGGCCGGCCACGACCTGCGGGCCTGCAGGGCTTGGCAGAGCAAGCTGGACGCCTTCTATGATGGGCGGGGCGAGATGCCCGTGTTCCGGCGATGACGACTGCATCGACAGGTGAACGCCGGCACGGAGCACGACGACCTTGATTTGGAGTTCCAGCAGGGCGAGCGCCGGATCGATGTCATCTTTGGCGGCTCGTCGGCTTACCAGTCCAGGCGCGAGGTCAAAGCCGCCGCATGACCATCTACTGTGTCGCCACCGAAGGCCCATCGAGCAGCCCTGCAAGTGGGCCGGGACCACCATAACCTTCTCTCCAGAGGACGTCCTCCCGTGTATGGCTCGAGACCTAAAACCGCTTTGGTCGTGACCCGACCATCGGCAATACCATGGTCGGGCGCGCTATGGTCGACGACGGCAGCTTTCTAAACTTGTCGGTGGGAGCACTCGACCGATGCGATTCCCTGTCGAAGGTCAAGAGCGCCGCCGCATTCTTCTTCGGTCGTTCTCGGAGCTCGACCATCCCCAGGGCGGTGGTCTTGCCGTGACCTTCGGTGACTCGGACAACTTCGCGACCGAGCTAGTCACCTTCGAGGTGGTCGAGGGTGACCTCCGCATAACGCCATTCTCGGCGGCCTGCCTTGATTAAGTTTATGGCGCCAACCATTATGGCCATCGATGTATGAAGTCGCTCGCCCGAACGGCATCATCACCGTAAGCGGGCGACCCGTAGGCGGCGCGATGGGTGTGAGACCAAGGCCTTGGCTCTTGCGGGCATTTGCCTCAGCCAGCGGTCCCGGGCGACGGCGAAGAACGCCCGCCGAGGCGGCAATCCAGCCAGTGGGGTGACGAAGGTCCGTCTTGCCGAGGAGGGCGACCGACCAAGTGCATCCACGTCTGGCCGAGCTGAGTTCCAAATAGAACTCGAGCTCGCCACCTTCCTTTGCGCCAACAAGGGTATATTCGCTGGGAACCGCGGACATGCCGGCGCTCGAGGAGGTGATCGAGCACAAGTTGCGGTGAGATCCGGCCTCGACCTATGCGCCGAAGTTGCGCTGCTTTCTCCCCGGAGAAGGTTGTGGTCATCAAGGAGAACCTCGGCAAGCTCCTGAAGGCCGGCTTCATCCGAGAAATCAACTACTCCGAGTGGCTGGCCAACCCGGTCATCGATGTAAGAAGGGAGGAAGTGGAGAATATGCGTCGACCATACGGGTTAAACTCGCTTGCGAAGGATAACTTCCCACTTCACAAGATCGACCGGATCGCCGACTCCACCGCGAATGCCAAGATGTTGAGCTTGGATGCTTACTCGGTACCACCAGATCAAGTCGGGCGGTCGACGACGAGAGCAAGACTTCCTTCATCACGCCGCTTGGCACCTATTGCTATCGACCATGTCATTTGGTCTCAAGAATGCGGAGCCACATTTCAATACTCGATGACCAAGACGCTCAACCCTAGATCGGGTAAACCTTGAGGTCTACGTGATCTACATCATCGTCAAGAGCCCCTCCGAGGGCGACCACGTTCGCGACCTCGAGGAAACCTTCGCTGTAACATCCCAAAATTTTAGTTTTGGAATGTTTAAAATCAAAAATGAATCATTTGCAATTTCTTGAAATTAACCGAAGCTTAAATTGATTTTTCTAATAATTATAATATTTTATTTGATTAATCTATGCATCAGATCAAAGGTTTCCAGTTTTTATAGGGTTCTTTGTGCTTCAAGGAATTTTTTTATATTTTTGGAGATTTTTCTGAATTTATTTGCTATTTATTTGAATTTATTTGCCTTTATTTGAATTTCTGGGATTGTTCTAAATTCGGAAAAGGTTTTAAATTCTCTTCCTCTCCTCGGGCCGAATCTCTCCTAGCCCATCATCGCTCATCGCCGCCCACCCAGCCACAAGGCTTCCATCAAGACGATCACGACGTGTGTGGTCTTGATTATGCCACAGAGCCAAGACCGCCGCCACCAAACCCTAATCCTCCGGATTCCTCACACAAGACGCCGCCTTCCTCGGTCTCCGTGATTTTCACGCCTCCCAAGACTTTAAAGCCGCCCCATTGCCCGAGGTTCGCCACTTCCTCCCGCACTCCGCCTGTTCTCGTCACCCGAGATGTCGCTGCCACTGTGAACGAAGCTTCGCCAAAGTGCGCCGCCACCAAGCTCTTTTCTCCGCTGCCTCTGGCGCCCGGCTAATCCTCCGCTTCCACCGTTGCACACGAACTCACTCGCTTTCTTCCGGATCCGCCATTTCTTAGTCCGTCTCGCCGTCCTTCGCCGCGCCGTGTCGTCTTCTCCGCCTCCGGTGAGTTGCGCCGCCGCCTCGTGTCACCTCCATCGCTCAACCTCACCGCCCGATCACAACCAAGGCACCAGATTGAGCCACGTCTCGCCAGATTCAGATCCCGCAGCCGTCTGATTCGAGCTAACGCCACGGATTTCGCCGTGGGTGAACCCGCCCCATGTTGCGTCATCGTCTGCGTCGGCCAAGCGTGTGCTAAGCCGGCGCCACTCATTTCTAGCCGCCACGTGGTATGCCACGCCGTCATGGCTCATCAGACGCCCAAATGTCGCCTCGGTGCTCTCGGTTCATCAGAGACCATCTCGCGACATGTGGGTCCCTGTGTCAGCGGAAATCTTTTTCCTTTTTCTGATTTTTTGAAAACCGAAAATTCCAGCCAATCCTGTGCTGACACGTGTCACCCCATGGGATTTTCTCTGAATTAAATTTTCCGAAGGCCCGTTCTCCCTCGTCCGAACTCCGATTAGAGTGATTCAAATTTCTAAATTTTTGTAAAATCAAGCTCTACATTCCAGAGCCATTTATTTTCAATTTTGAGCTTGTTTTCTCCTCTGTTTTGTATTTATTTGGTTTCATTGCTTTATTTTCCCAGAGACACGAATCCCGGAAGGAGCGAACGGAGATTTCAAGACCAAGACTCAGATTTGAACAGCAAGGCAAGTCGAGACCTTTGATCATAATGAACCCATGTTTGCAAAAGTACTTTGTTTTATACAATTGCATGCTATTTGTGTAACAATGCTAGTTTACGGAGTAGCTATTTACCGTTTGAGTATGCCCCTTTGATTATTGGTATGCCGTATCCATTGTTAACCATAGGTTGGGACATTATTAGTTGGACAATCATAGTACCAAAGATTGGGTTATCGTAGCTATGCTTAGCCATGCTTAGTTGTCCGATGGGATTCATATCACCGTGAGCTAATGTTAATCTTGACTTAATGAGATATTGAATTGTGGTCATTGACCATCGTTGTAAAACTTGTTGTACCATGGCAGGGGATGCCATTGGTTTTGGGTTGAACAAAATGCTTCCCTCGGGCAATTGATCGTGGCAAGAAGGGGGTGCTGTTTGGCACATTGGGATGTGGTCCGTCTTGCTCGAGACAATTTAAGGACTTAATTTTGTGCGCCATTGAATCTGGCCTAACTGTGCAACCACAAGTCCAGTATGGGACGGACCTAGCTGATTAATTTGCAATGTCCGACTTGAGTATTGCCATTGTTGGTGTGGGGTCCAAGATGGACGGGTAGACTCACATGGCTCAAGAGGGGCCCCGAGGGGCTAAACCTTAGAGGGCAAGATCGGGTTTAGACATACATTGTAAAGGCTTTGTAGTGATCTCTCCGCCGACACACCAAAGGAAGTGTGTTCTTAGCGCTTGGCATTAAGGGATGATCATGTCTTGTGGGTAAAGCCGCACAACCTCTCGCAGAGTGTAAACTATTCGAATAGCCGTGTGTCATGGTCATGGACAAGCCCGGATTTCACACGGGTATAGAGTATTTTCTTGAAATGTGGAATGGTTGGGATGTGAACGGGAGTTCACAGCTTGTTTTGTTGTCTCAAGCTATACTATTGAATTGTGTGGTTGATACTTGTTTCAATGATGTAGGGTGATGCCTCGTCATTCTGTTCATGTTGTCTACCATTGATTTACCAGTTATTTACTATTGTTTTTATCAATCTGCCTTCAATCTATTTATTGTATTTAAATTCAAGTTATTGCTTTTCTGCAAATGAACCATATAACTATCATTTGTCAAGCCGTGCATGAATATATTGCATCATTTCCCTACGGCTTGTTGAGTACGCTTTTGTACTCACGCTTTATGCCCTGTTGTTCGCTTGCCGAGGAATGACCGGTAATGAGTATCAAGAGGAGGAGTACTATGAAGACTACGCCGACTAGGAAGGCGTTTTCGCGAGCGATTACTGTGGCATGTCGAATGGCCCAAGTTATTTTATTTCACGCAACAGCTTTAATTGTTTCTTAAGCCAAGAGGTATTGGTGTATGAATCTTGACTATAAGGTCGTTTGCTTTATTCAATAATAATTTGCTTTTTTTAGTTATTTCGATGTATGGAATGATATGTCATCTATGTTTCCACTGTGTGCACTAGCGTGATCTCGACTAGTGTCAGATACACGAGGGTTTCGGATTTGCATATCCAGGTCCCGACATTCGCCAACCTCGACAGACACAAGATCAAGCTCAATCCCGAAAAGTGCGTGTTCGGCGCGGCGTCGGGCAAGGTGCTCGGCTACATAATTGTATGTGATTCCTATGTATGAGTTCTGTATGGCACTTGTTGAATAATGAAATGGTGATTACTTTTATTACATGTTTGAATTAATTGTGTTATTATTCGGTGTATGATCCCTGTTTCACTTGCTATTCTTGATATTCGGTGGACGAATGGACAGAAAATCCCGATGGCACATTCTATACGGTAGGATATGGGGATTTCGCTTATGCCTTCTACTAAGAGTTTCATCCTTGTCAGTTGCTTAAGGATTTGCTATGAGCATAGTACTGGATTTATGTATTTTCTGCTGCACTTTATTTTGGCTTTTAAAGCCTTATTGTATAATTACCTTCCACTAATGTATATATAATATTGTGTATGATTGCAATGACAATATTGTAAATATGCGTACAAGCCACTGATCATAGGGCTAGTATTGTATGCACAAGGGACATTCTCGATTCGAGCCAAAAGAGAGGGTCCTCACATCGATAGTGACTTATTAGCTTGAATTTGAAATAACCACTAAAATGGTAAATAAAATAATTTTACATGAAACTATATCAATTTTAAAAGAAACTCGATAGCCACTCCTACACACTAGATTGAGAACAGAAAACGAGAAAGTTAACTGCTCCTTACGGTTA